>PVPY01001300.1:0-55110 GCA_002982035.1 Fusarium algeriense | reverse complement strand
CTGAGCAATGTCGACCGTCGCGTTATCTCGAAAGAGAGCATCACCCCCCTCCTCTCCAACCGCTAGCTTGAGTAAGAAGCTAAAGCGGTCAAGCTTATCCCCAATACAGCCTTTGGCCCAGGTGATCTCACCAACCAACGTCACAAGCCTCCTGAACCAAGATCCGACCGAACTTATGCCAGATCTACGGATACAAGTGACATGTCTGAAACTGTTTCTCCTCCTGCTGTGAGCTTGGATACCGATCGATCGCCGCCATGAAACACCACTGACAGTCAATAGAGCCAGGATGTGCACTGCTGCGCCTCGCCCGACACATGTCGCAGCAAAGCGTCAACGTGAGCCCGAGTTTGGATACAGGGAAGCCATACAGGCTCTCAAGAAGATGGATGTACTTGGCATTGCAACCCGGAAAATGAATGAGACGGTCAATAATATTGAGGAGATTACAAAGGACATTGATGAGATTATGGATTTTGGAGCACCGTCATTCCCAAACATGCAATTGAAGAGATCGTGCCAGGATTTTATTGCAGTATATGAGGAGAGATTGGCCAGCTTGGATCCGAAAGAAGGAGAGGCACTGTTCGATTGAAAGAACTTTATGTTAATACATGACAAGAAAAAAAAAAAAAAAAGACTTTTATTAGAGAGATTACAAAATGTCCAGAGGCATATGTGAATTGTCGCTTGAAACAGCATTTTAAAACGGTTCTAGGCCAGCCATAAACCCCGGCATGCAGGCCCTAAACTTCCCTGTACTGATCACTTACAGCGCCGTACAATGAGACACTACAGCGCTGTTCAAGCCCTAATGCCCTGAGCCCCAACAACAAACAAAAGTTGCAATGTTCAGTGCAATATCGCGGCATGTTCAAGCTCTTTTTCATGACTTGTTCATCGATGTTCAGTAGCCTCTTTCAGCGCAGTGGTTCTTCCCTGTTCATGTTTCAAATGCATAAACAAAGGCTCAAGGCCACTCGCTCTTTGAAAAGGGTCACTGTTTTCGAATGCATACATGAACTCTTGTCTCCATCTGAACATCCGCTCTACTATAAAGATTACAAGAAGTTTCATCCAAACGATGATTTATCTTACCTTCAATCTCAAACTTGCAAAGACATTGAAGACTAACAACACACCCGGCACCAACAGTGTTCTTCAACAGTCTTCAACTCAAGAAATATCCAATCAACGAACCCCCAACATGTCTAACTTTCGAGGTGAGAACACGGTCTCAGGACTTGTCTCTTCAATCTCCAACATGAGATTAGAAAACGCCCAGTTCGAAGAGGATATCTCTCAAACTTATTCGCGGCGCGAAAAGGTTGAGAAAGCAAATCGGTGGTTCGAGAGATATACCCGACAGAGAATCGACCTCCTGATACTTCTCCACGCTGAGCTTTCTGAAGCCCAGAAGCTCCACAAATCTGTCTTTCCTGGGGAACCTCTCTCAGATGTCGCCAAGGATCTCGAGATACGATTCTGTGAGCTTTGTGCTACGGCTATCTCAGAGCGCTGGTATCACCACTTCATGGAGATCTACCAGATGAAAGAGAAGCTCAGGGTACGTGAAATCCTCATTCGAGATCGTTATAGATCGTTTTGCCATCAAAGAGGACAGCCGTGTTTGACACGTCATCACGATCATTATACACGTCGCGTGCGACGCATGGATTGGTATGTACGCAAGCTTTTCAGTCCTGGATTTTCTCCCGGTGACATTGCATTTTCAGTTTGCAATTCGGAAAGACTCTCCTTCTTCCAGCGCTTGATTAGCAAGTATCGTCTTGATAAATCGCTGGTTTCTTCGTCACTCGAGCTCCGTGCTGCTGGTGTTTCTTCTAAAGAGCTTAAGTGAAAAATATCAGGTATGAACTAAGATCTGTTAGTTGATATCGGGTGGCCTAGCTTAAGACGGTAATTTGGTGAGGACGTACTTGGGTTGTGATTCTGGTAGGAGCAGAACTTCCATTCTCGTCGAGGAATAATTTTAGCTTTTTGAAACGGCTGTGTCTCTAAGACCATGTAGGTAAGTTATGTCTACGCATGAAGACTAGGGCGCTCAAGACTTAAATAAATTTGCTGCTTATCCTTCTCATACTCTATCGTGTATTATTAATTGTCCAATGTGTAAATTGAGTTACCTATAGGTCCTTGTATTTTGCCTAATGTTCCTAATTGCCTCAGTTTAGCACAGGAAAGTGCATGACATTTGGAATGAGACATTGGGACTTCATCCTGAGATGGCAGGTGACAGTATGTCAACTGGAACGAGTTACATAAAGAAGCTTTACCGATATCACACAGCTTGGGGTTTCTGAAAACAGTATTGTTCCCGGTCAAAGCCACATCCATCACCACCTACTCAGCATCATCGCTAATTTCCACTCCCCCCAGCCTCTCTTCCAGTAAAATCGCATTATACCAAGCGTCAATTGCAATTTGTCTCTGTTTATGGTCCCAGAAAACCTCTGGACCCCACCGTTGCCTCTCTGGATGACTTCTGACCTTTCTTTTCGAGTCGTGAACTCTTTGTTCCGACTCTTGTTGCACGAGGTGAAGCCAGACTGCATTCTTCGCTTTGATAAGTCTCTTGTTATAAATTGACCAGAGTTCCGGGAAGATCTCAACACGTTGCATGTTTCCATTTGGGTTATGACCGAGTCTGTTGTAATCGTGCATGTTGGTTGTTTCTTCTGTCTTCAGCCAGCGGATCTTCTCCATGTTTGAGCTAGGAAGATCTTGATTAATGCACTTTGGTAGACCGGAGAGAAATTTCTTGGACTCTCCGTCCTTTCTGCTTGCGAGTTCCATGAGCTGTAGGTCGTGAATACCGGCCAATGATACGTTGTACTGACGAAACAAGAGTCTAGATATGTCGCGAATGTCAAACCCTACTTTAGGAATGTCCTTTGACTCAAGAACCTCCCGAAAAGACGTCTTTGTATTACCGATGGGGGAGAATGCATTCTCGCCAAGTCGTCTCAAATCGACAAGGTAGAGTGTTCTAGTAGGTGGTACGAACAAATGGAGGTCGCTCAACTCTCCTGGGCCGATACCTGACGCACCGAGGTAGATCGAAGGAGGTTTCGTGGAAAGCTCATTGAGATCCCGAAGTAGTCGTTTTAATTCATGCTTGAATCTAATGGCGATAAGGGAACGGCCGCCTTCCTCGCTCCCAACCTCAGGAGACTGGGAAACTGACTGCTGGTTCATCGTGATGGCGAAGGGCCCTGAATGAGGAACATGTTATTGTAATAGATTTGCTATACTTTCAAACAATCGTGGACTTTGGAATAACTGATTAGTCGCGATAACAAAGAATAGGAATAACTTATGAAGGCATTCAGTGGTGAGGGGTTACGTTCCATCGTTGCAGATGATTGGACTGGTCCAACATTGCAGCCTGACTGTGTAACGATGGGCCTCCCGCATTCAGCCATTATGCATTGCTGCCTGAGACTACACATGGTGTCTTCTGGCAAAGCAACGAGATACAGCTGTCTAATATGAGATGGTACTTTTATTCACACATTTTCTCAAGTGCATCCAGAGCAATTCGTGATTTTTAGGGTGAAGATATATGTCTCTTTCTAATGCATTCTTAGGCTCTCATGGTTCAGAGTGAGATAAAGGATTCGGCAATCACTGGAACAAAGTATTTCCTAATCTTGTTCTTTGCCCTCTTTCTTACAAGGCTCGCATTCTCCAACGCAATAGCAATCCGACAAGAGATCATCAGCATTATGTCCTCCAATAGGGCATCGGCTCTGATTGAAGTTCAGATGTCTACCGTTACACCAGGCCTGGCAATGGGAGGCTACTCCCCAAGTCGCGGCCTCACACTGCACAGAGTAGAAGACTTGCTCTATCTGATCGGTATCACCATCTTTGCCCTCATCAGTCGGTTTCACGGGCACGCCGAGGACCACGCTGCCTAGCATGCTTCCCAGCATGGCGAATGTGACGGTTGTTTTCATAGTGCTTTGTGTTCCGAAAATATTGAAGTGAATTGATCTTGCGATTCAATGGTTAGCCGGGCCGTGCCTGGTCAGTTTCGTTGTGGTACCTTACAATGATTGATGAGGTTTGTGATGCGTAGAGATGAGCTGACTCGAGAAGATTGTGTTTGTCTCATACGGGTTGTGGTCCCTTTATATATGTGAAATTGGTCATTCGGAGCTAGACATATTCAATCCTTTTGCATATTATCGGAGCGCTATTTGCAGGACTGTCTATCCGTGGTCCGATACCTTGGACTGTTCTTGTTGATTTTGGCCATCAAGGGCCATTCTGATGGCTAAACACTACAGTGTTGGTTGTTGACTGTCGCTCGCAAACATTACCAGGCGAGATACCGCGACCTCGCATGGTGGCCCTGTCTTTTTAGTTTGGTTGTTGGTTGCTGGTTGTTGGTTCTGAGCAGGGCTGCGCACAGGACTGAACCCTTCAGGCTGAAAGATAAGAGGACAAAGCAATATTGCTGAGGTATTTATAAAGATGAATATATGATTGGTTTGCATATATTAATTCGTATCACAATCGATAAACTTAATTGACAGACCTTAAGGAGGCTGAAACTGAAGAGGCCGATGTTGAATATGTCTTATGTAATTACTGTCTCGACAGTTTACAGTAGTGCTAACTGTATCTCGTCAATCAAAGTTAGATCAAGTCACTTTTGCATTGAATGACATTTAGTCGTTGTTTACAGTAGATCTTTTTGAAAGATAGCGGAACTTTTGATTACACAGGGCAAGGGTGATAATGCCTAATGCAGATGTTTACATGCTAGTGGTACTTTTGTTCAGCCAGGACAACAACCAACAAAAGAATGTTGAAGTCACAACAGCGAATGAGAGTCAATCCCATCGTCGGCAAACAGGTCATGCGCTATTCAAAGCGTGGATGGGATAGCCAAACGGGCGTTCTTGTGCCGATAGCCGAGTAGCTGTTGACTCACTGAGCTTTCCAGCATTATCATACTCGCTATACTCTAGATGAAAATGAATCCACGGACTATCCAAATCCACAGCATGGATGCGTGCATGGAGATAATAGTGAAATGGATTGCTAGCCTGCCAGAACTAATGTCAAGTGACTGATATGGTTCTGAAACTGGTCTTGGAGATCGACCACGTTATCAATGGATTCCCTGCCCTCATGGTTTCTCAGGTCACGAGTGTGATATGATTGGCTTGGATAAGGTAATCGCAACACCAAGCCACCATTTTGGAAAAACCAACACTTAAAGTAAGGATCAGTCGTCCTGTTGCGGCATTAATGCGACTGGCTCGTTAAAATTCAGAACGTCGTAGCTAGACAAATAAATGCCAATTCTTCTTAACGCCCTTTTTAATAAGTTAAACTAAAACGATTGCTGCCAAAACAGCCGTATCCATCACATCACATTAAAGACATCAATCATCATGGCGAATCAGCCCACCGTCCATTATACAGTTGACCCTTCTACCAACCCAGGTTCATGGCCTCCACCAGCTCCAGAATTTGGCAATGCCGTTATCAACAGAGTCGATGTGATTTTTATCAACGTCAACGGGGACTCCAACTTTCGCATTCTCCAAACGGGCACGAACGAACATGTGCACCATGCAGTTATGCAGGTAACGAAGCACATTGCACGGGGCATATACCGAATTGTCAGCATGAATGTCAGCGAATATTCGTGCGTGGTGGTCATGTCTACTGAGAAATCGAAGGATGAGCTTATGTTTCATAATGGGTTCCCTTGGGATAGGGAGAATGACCCTCAGCCAGATGTTATTCTGTAATTGGAAGTGCGGTTGAAGATTAAACCAAGTTTCGTTATCAAGGGGGTAGTAGAGGCATAAAGGTATATACGGTCCTCTAAATAGCAATTATTTCCTAGAGACAAAATGCAATGCAAACTGAAAGTGAATGATCATATAGAACCAACAGACAATTCGGGCCGGAGTAAATCACAGTGCCAATGCAGACCTGGACATGCCACGCTAACAACCAACAACCAACAAGTGGATTCTGAACATATTTGAAGTGATTATAAGTGGATCATGTATTCCACAGCTGGAACGTAATAGGCCATGGGTTAGCTACTGTGCTTGGCAGAAGTTGCCGTCATCCCGAAGTCATGGGTAAAGGGAAGATTTATTGACATGCTCGAATCACTTGGCAGAGGTCAGCTTCATACATGGGCCTGTCAGCCACAAAGCCCTTGCATTGACTTGAGAAAGCTTTTGCAATGTGAAAACCGGTGACAATAGCTGAACGATTGCAACTGCGATGGCATCAATCCTGGCAATATTTGATGAGCTGTATTCAGCGGCTCCTGTGGATTCTCCTGAACTGCAGCCGGAGTATCATGTACATTTCATATCAGGGATGACATTACTCAATCTAATATATCCGATAGTCTCAGTAAGGTACTCGATATTCTGGATCGAACATGTCCCTCCGAACGCCGCCTCTTCCAGGCAATATGTAAGAAGTTCCAGGCTCAAATGGATTATTTCCCTCTCCATATAAATAAGAGCAGACTGCGTCGTCTATTTCGGTAAACCTCCCTTCCCTCTGGTCGTGGTCGTGTAGCGGGGTACAGACCATGTGTACTTGAGGTCTCGTCTCTGCCGGTCTGGAGCGCCAGTCGAGAGTATCACGCATTCTGCGAAGTAGCTCGTCATATCCCCAGTCCATAGTCCACAATCCCAAGTGAATGAGCTCAACAGATCTTAGTGATGATGGTAGGGCAGATAGAAAGTCGATGAAATCATCTAGATCTACAAGCATTTTCGATATCCCCAAATGTCGAAGTTTTGGCCAGCTTTCGATGGGAAAGACAGTCCGCAACGGAAACACGGGTTTTTCGAGATCTTCTGGGTCCAGTCGCTCAGGGTAGCCATGTGTGATCTCGGTACTTGCCCGTATGCACAGATGTTCTATATCTTTTGCTTGAGCTAGAGCACCGCCCAAGAGTCCACTCGTGTATGAAATCCAGTCCTCACACTCAATGGCACCTGTGAAAAGATGAAGGTCGAGGTATCGAAAACCTGGACGTTTCAACAGAGTGCGAAAATTGTCGTATTCAACACAGGGCTGATCGAAGATACGAGAGCTCAATCCTGTTTCGATCTCGTTGCCTCCAATGACGAGTTCCGTAACTTGATTCTCGCACTCAACCAACGCCCGACTCACGAGTCGATACCCGCGCCATTTCTGTCTATATTTCTCAGCGGTATAATCAGAGCCGTAAAAGAATTGATAGGGACTGTCGCCCTCATCGGAGATCCACGGAAGCTCATCCTGCCATTCACTCGTCATTGTAGATTGCGGCCATGCTTTGGGTAGAGGATAATCGAAGCCGGGAGGAAATGCCTTGATCATATGAGTTCTGTATAGTGGCTTTCCGAATCGCCCGTGAGTCGAGGGTGTAATGGTAACTCGTTTTAGGGAAGGAAAACGCTGTAGGCCATACTTGAAAGCTTCGATGTCTGCATTGGCAGCAAGGACCCGGCGGTGGTCTTCAAGCAGTGGTTTATAATAAGCCCAAGACTCTTCCAGGCCCTGATGATTTTTGGGTAAAATATAAGAACCAGTATTTCCATAGTCAGCTCGTCCTTTCACGAACCAGAGGGGACATTGATTAGCAGCTACAATATCCTCTGGTTCACTGCCCTTGACGGTATCATACTCGTATTCATTTCGCCATCCCCATAGCTCGTATTTCTCTCGCCATTCCCATAGTTCTGGTCCAGAATACAAGGGTGCATCATCCCAGATGATCTCAGTGACCTGATGGCGAAAGGTTTCATGGGCAGCAATTGCATTGAAGGCTTCAAGGTTGAGAGAATTTGCTGATATATACACGCGGTCGAAATGAAGAGGTAAGGTCTTGGCCATTGTTGAGCATGTTGCGCGTAAGTTCTTGATGTCATTGCAGCCCAAGTAATAAGAGACCGTATCTGTTAATTCCCGAGGTAGCTGCGGCAGGATAAACGAAATGTCGGGCGTTGACGATGCCATTTTGGCAGTTTGGTTGGCTTGTGAAAGAGGCAGAAATTCGAAACTGGGCATTGTTATCTTTTTATAACCGTTACTTACCCACAATTGGTGGATCTGATAGCCTGTGATGGACATGGCTAGTGCTCTGTTGGTCGCATAGAGAAACTCCAGAAATGGAAATCACCGAAGGCAACCAACAAGACCGTGCCCTTACAGGAGCCACTTCTCGGGAGCGACGTCGGTAACCGCCTTGGCCATGTTCGTTACGCTCAGTATCAACTGCATCAAAAAGGCATTTGAGTTAGAAATTAGCCTATTCAACGCCGGCATCCGAAGGCTAATCCGCAATTGTAGGGAAGACACGTCAAACTTAACCGGAACAGTCACAGTGAACATGATATTACACTACTCTGTTCCCCCTCAATCTTTGTTTGAGGTACTGTCCCGGTATGAACACGGGTGCTCTAACTTTGGGCGAATTTATCGCCTACGAGAACAGCTCTAGTTCTTTACCTGGTTTTCTGTTCCGTCGTAGGCACTACTATAGGCTGATTGTGAAATTCAGAACATTAAAGTATCTTTGACTATAAAAGTCCGCATGTATCCCATCTTAAAGTATACAAGCCTACACAGTTATACACCCATGCTAGAGATTTCAGTACTCACAACCGTCTTTTCAACACCACACAAATTTACAACTCACAACTAGCATAGCAGGAGACTTCTTTTACTTTGCCAACCACAAAACTTCCCACCGACAATATCCTCGTTCTGCCTTTATCAGAGTCTACTAACTTCTCGCTAGCATTATGGGCTATCTCACTCATCGCGAGGCTGTTCTTAGAGGCGAGTTGGCCAGGCTTCGGGAACGTGAACATGATCTTGTTAGAGAGTTAGCCGATGTTGTAGACGCACAGGCTTCTCTCACAGCTCAGGGCCATGACAGCGGAGCGCCAAGCCAGCCTCAGCCTGATCAAAGTAAGGCTTCTCTACTGATTGACCCCACAGACTATACAGTCATGCGCCCAAACCTTGATTCCAGATTCGATCAAGTTAGAGGTCCTCCTATAGGCGGGAGAGCCTTCTCTAAGAGCTTTATCCGCAAAACAATTGAATTTCCAAATCGCGGACTTCCCCGCCGGAATGCAGCGACCTGCCCGGTTCAAGAGCGTTGTCAGCACTGGCGACTCGTGAATGAAGAAGTATGGGAACCTAAAGGAGAGTGGACGGTTGACATCAAGGTTGATGGATCAGTATGGTCGACGAATTTTCCAAGTCTCAGGGGAATAATGAGAGTGACTTGGCAAGGACAATCGTATTAGATAGAGAGGATTTCAATAGTCTTTAGTTTAGTTGAGCTGGCTCCTAGTTTTCAATGATTACACAGTCTTTACCGTACACAAAACAATCCATCAGGATCCTCATAGTCACCTCGTATATATATACCCACATTATTTCCGGAAGCCCGGATACCCGTGACCCCACTTTTGAGTCTTACCTCGATTTGACATGCATCAACCATAATTCTCTTCCACGTAAATTGCCGATTCACCATGGAGCAACTAGTCTCAACACGTGCCAATACACGCTCTTCGTTAGCCTGTCTTGAGTGTCGGACGAAACATGTGAAATGCGATGCCAAACAGCCGCGATGCAGTCGGTGCATGGCATACGACAAGACGTGCCAGTATACAGCTTCAAGACGCGGTGGCCTTGATCGAGCTGCTTTGACGGAGAGGCGGAGGCGTCGAGCTGCTAAAACTGATAGCCAATCGAACAATATCGTGTCGGGAATATCTGTGGCGGTGTCCGATGGGGGAATCACTCTGGGCGATCAAATTGTGGCTGGCGCGGATTGCATGGAGGATTTGCAAAATGCAGGCTTACTCTGTGAGACACCAGCTTTAGGGGACCAAGCATCATACATCCGCAATGAAAGCCTCGCCGAGGATCCTCTGGTCAAGTCATATTATACCAACTTTCACAGCTTTCATCCTTTTTCCCCTCCCTTCCAACATTTGGTCCGACTATCTCAGGCCTCAACTTTCAACTTTGAACCCCTCATAG
Organism: Fusarium algeriense; assembly: GCA_002982035.1. Classification (NCBI taxonomy): domain Eukaryota; kingdom Fungi; phylum Ascomycota; class Sordariomycetes; order Hypocreales; family Nectriaceae; genus Fusarium; species Fusarium algeriense. The sequence continues at coordinate 45,042 of PVPY01001300.1, read as the reverse complement.
CTTCTATGCGGCTGATTGGTCATATCTACGACACTCACCAATGGTCAGTCTCGTTGAGCGCCGACATTGAGGCTCAGTTATCTCAGGTTCCGCCATCAGACCCAGTGCAAGTTCAGTCTCGTCTTCTATACTCTATTGCTTTATTCTGGTATACCTTCAAACATGAATCCAAAGAGCAGATGGACAGTGCAATCAATGCTGCTGTTAAGCTGGAAATGCACAAGAAGGAGTTTGCGGTTAAATTTGGGACTGGAGATGCAATCATGATTGAATGCTGGAGACGAACGTGGTGGATGCTATTCATTGTTGATGCTTCCTACGCTGGGACACTTGGCACGATGAACTTCAAAACATTACATGTCGAACCTACCGCGGAGCTTCCCTGTGAGGAGTCCGAATATGATTCAGGCGTAGGTACCTTGCATGCCCTTGATTCATGAGACTAACATGATGTCTGAAGGTAATTCCCACACCAAAGACATTGGAAGACTTCGACTCCCGCGAGTTTTCCACTGACGAGATAGTATTTTCGTCCTTCGCCTATCTCATTAGTGCAGTCCGCTGCGCCGCACAAGCGATTGTCATGTCACCTAAAAAGGCGACAAGAGAAGACTCAGAAGTCATCATACAATCCGCTGACTCGGCATTCGACGCCTGGCTACTCCTAATGCCGAAAGATAAGAAACCAGTGCTGAAGGAAGACGGAACCATTGATGAGTTGATGTTTCAAGCTCACTTGCTTATCCATGTGTATGTCCTTCCTTCATAGCAATGAGAATTGAACTAACTGTTCAGTGCAACTATTGGTATACACAGACCATTATCGGATCTGAGATTCAACCCGGTCGAAAAGGTATCGAGCTGCGCTAGAGAACCACCAACGGACACGCCAAAGCCAGATCTTATCAATGTGCACACGACGAGGATTCTCAAATCGGTTAATGCACAAATCCAACTTCTGGCTTTGCCTGTCCGCCCGTTTCATCACACCCCATTCACAACATGTATGGTCAGCGAAGGAACACTAGCCTTACTTTCGGCATGTAATTATATGCTGAAAGGTCAAGCGCTGGCAGTGGCGAGGGATCAGATCCGGTTGACTATCGGGTGTCTCAAGGCTGTAGGTGAAGTTTGGCCGAGGACAGCGAAGAATGTGAAGGAAATACAGACTATTGCTCGTCATGTTTTGGGATTGGGAGGGGGCAGTGGAGGAGTAGCCAGTACCCCGGGATCAAATCAGGTCCCGAGTTTGACGCAGAGTGAGGCAGATGGTAGCACCGAGTCTTTACAAACGACTGAGCAAAGTGATAATATTTTTGAAGCTTTGGGGTCTTTTGAGGATTTATGTGGATGGATGAATATGGGTATAGAGTTGGATCCCAGCTGGATGGCAGGAGGGACAGATTGAGTCCTAGCAGTATAGTTTATTGGATATCTGGAGTTTAGACTTTCTTTTGACTGGATGTGGTCAAATCTCTATATTGAAATTACCTCTCAACTACTACTATAGTATATCTAGTTATACACATCACAACTCAAGGATAACCTTGTAGGCCTTTCCACGTTGCCTGGCATGTTCCCAAGCTTCGACCGCCTGATCAAACGGAAAGGTCTTCACAGCCAGTGGCTTCACTAAGCCCTCGTCGAACATCCGAGCCATCTCTCCCAAACGTTTTGCATTCGGCGACACAATGAAATACTTGTACTTGACACCTGGATGAGCTAAGGTTTCCGGAGCCTCATCATTCCCAAAGGCCCATGACGGTGCAGGATCTCCAATGGTTATAATCGTGCCATCAGCGCTGACCGTTTCCCACGTCTTGGCTAGAACCTCTCCGCCAACTGTGTCAAAGACAACATCGACGTCCGAAACATGATTCTCCCAGTTTGGAGTTTTGTAGTCGATGACTTCGCTTGCTACTTTGCCCAGTAACTGCTGTGTCACAGGATTGTTCGCGGACGCCAGGGCAATGACATGTGCACCAGTCAACTGTTTGACGAGTTGCACAAACTGCTGCCCAACTGCACCAGATGCCCCGGTGACCAGGACCCTCGAGCCAGGATGTATATCAGTGTAATCCAGAACCTCCCAAGCAGTCAGCACCGGAATCGGCAACGCCGCAGCTTCAGCATGGGAGAGCGAGACTGGCTTCAAGGCAACTTCATCGGGAGAACAAATGGCGTATTCAGCTTGCCCTTCGCCTTGGTGCGCATTTATGAGCGCATAAACGTCTTGGCCAAGTTTCAGAGGTCCGGAGTAGTCAGGGCCAAATGCGGTGATGACTCCAGATATGTCGTGTCCTGGAATGCGAGTTGGGCGTCGATATGACCCTTCCCAGAGAACTTCATCGCCAGTGATACCGGCCGCGTGAACATGCACTAGAATCTCGGAATTAATGGGTTCGGGTTTCTTCATCGACAAGTTTGTGGTGATTTGTGGAGAGGATATGTCTCCAAGGACCTGAACGGCTTTCATGTTGCAGACTTGTTGAGGCAAATGGTCTTGTGATGCAGTTTTCACAGCGATGAACTATTGAATGATTGTTTTACACATTTACTAACGCCAAGGGTTTCGTTTAAATACGGTACTACTTGGTTGTATGCCGGGTAAGAATAGGCAAATCAATCGGAACTCGATGACTGACACGAATACCCGGATACCCGGGCCCCGTTTTTAACGAATGCCCGGCTTATTCATCCGGGCCCGAACATCGGGAACCCGACAGGTAGGATATTCAGATATTGTTAGTTTATGTCATATTCCTATTCAAAGGGTATAAGTAGTTCTTGCGAGTAGTGATTAATATCTGTTCAACTTCTCACATCACTTTCTGCTTTGGATCTCAAATACATTTCAAGCCTGCCAAACACCGCTCCTTCAACATGACTGATAACATTGAACACAAACGGTAAGTTAAATATCTTGACCTTGGTTTTCCAGCTGACCTCTATCAGCAATCGCCCTCGTGAGAGCGTCAAATTCCTCTACGACCATGAACTCACCAACGCACCCGGCAAATCAATTGTTGGTATCGAAGTCCACTATGGCCCCAACGGCTGGACCCCTCCTCACACCCACTCCGGTGCTACTGTGGTCGCAACGGTCACTCAAGGTCAACTTCTCAGCGGGATGAACGGCAATCCACCCCAGGTGTATAACGTTGGGGAGAGTTTCCGTGAACTTCCTGGATGCCATCACACCGTTAGCGATAATCCTAGTGAGACTGAGGAAACTACTTTCGTTGCTGTGATGGTCATTGATACGGAGATTGTCAAGAAGGGGTATGAGAATCTTGTTGTTATTGATAAGGAATGGGCTTGAAAGTAGAGAAGAAGAACGGTTACTGGGTACCAATCTAATGCTTTTATGGTTCGAAGATTGATGGAATTGTCAAGGAAAATAAAGCGCCCTCAATCGAGAAACTTACGACTTCCTGGGCTGCGGAATCTCCGCGGAAATATCTCGTGAGTTAAACAGATATTGCAACTACTCCCAAAGAATTAAGTAGCAGATCTTCCATGGTAACAGAAAATCAATGCCTATCCCTGTAAGGGCCAGATGACTTAGGACCTTGAATCAGCGGAGAAAATGAACTATTCAAAAGGCCTACTAAATTTACCCTAAATTATTCCAACCCTACCTAAACATTCTATCAATTTAAATCAACGTATTTTACTTTCTGACCTCCCCCAAGAGTTTCGCATTATCAGTCTTTGTCAATAAACTGGGCGGTTCGGGCCTGGACTCATTTTTGAGACATGGGCTGAGGCGGTATGAGCCTGGACCATTCCCGACTTATAAAAGCGGCCTGTGAGCTGAAAACCAGGGTTTAACGCTCGGTCCTTCGGAGAAAACCAAAGTGGTCTGGCCAGTCTCTAGAAAGCGGCCGCATAAAGTTCATAAATCAGCCTGGAAATTAGCTTCCTGCTACATTAAATCCCCGCAAGAGGCGTAATTAGTTCGGTCTAGATGCCAATGAGAATCTTCACCTTGCTTGCCTCAACCTCCAAAGCTTCACTGAGAAGTATCAGCGTGTTGTAATCGAATTTGCAACTCCCAGCTTCTGGTTCCTCTGTATCGACGTTTTAATGTGCCGCGAACCAAGGCATAGTTTGAGCGCTCCAAGCTATAACTTTCAGATGCCTTGACAGGCTCATCAACCCTTTGTGAAGTCTCCGTAAATTGATTCCCCGCATTAGTGCTAACGTTACCCAGTTTCTTTGCATGAGGCATTCAACGGGGCCGTTCCAGTGCTCACGTGAATGCAAGGGAGCTGCGGCTGAAAGGGATCATGGGTAGCAAACCGAAGCGCCACCCACCCAGAGGAATCGATAGTGATATTTATCATAGCATGGCATCTGATCAAGGACATGTGATTATTGAATGTTAAGTATAAATTCGGTAGCTCTCGTCCATCATTGAGCCAGCTCATGCCAGTTAGTTTACCATCAAGACTCGACAACTATACACTCGTCTTCAATCAAAGCAAAAAATCATGATTCCCTTGTTTCTTCTACTATCCCTCCTGACACTCGGTTGGGCCTCACCTGCTCCTACTCGCCTTTCAATCTTCAATGATAACTCCATCAAAACCGTGAACCAGCCTGACTCTGGACTCCTGAACTTCACCCTCCATTCCAGAGATGCTCTTGAGAAAAGAGCCTTGAACCTAGCCTACCTGCTATGCGACGTCACTTTCGACGGGCGTAATAAGGCAAACTGGCAATCTTTCCGAGTCACGGGCGAGCTGCTTCTCGTCCAAGGAATTCCTTCATCCGGGACCACAAACGGCGTCAATCCATACGACGTGGTCATCTCAATCGGCACCCCTATCTCAAACCCAGTAGCCGGAAGCATTAGCTATGTCAGCAACAGATATCTCAATCCCTTCATCAGTGGCCGCCAGGACCTGACACGTTTCGATTTTGCAAGAGTGTCTGCTACAGCCAACACGGTGACTGTCAGTGTAGATACCTCTCTTGCTGCTGCAAACCAACTATCGGTTTTCAATGCACGGAGTGGACTTACTGCCAACATCTATAACCCGGCTAGTGGAGGCTTCAATCTGCTTTTTGGGAACAATGGCGTTGTTTCTGGTAAAATTGGCATTACTGGAAGAGCACCAGTTTCTGGAGGCCAAGCACCATATCAGGCAGTCATTAGTGGAAAGGTTAAGCAGAAAGGAACATTTTCGCTCTAGATAATCCGGTTGAGGAAGAGAAGTATGCAATTTAGTATTGGTATAGTACATTAGGCTTGTTGATTGAATAAATGCCAGATTCCATTAGTATTCATTCTCCTTTAGGAGTGCCAGTTCTTTCTAGCCCATATCCAACCGCTCTTTGTTCCTTTCAACCGCCATATCATGCCATCTAAGCACAAAGTGCACCCAAGAGTGGGATAGTTCCAGCTCCAAAAGGCACGGTCTCTCCAATAATTGCTCCGAGCTTCTCAACAATTGACTTGCAATCGCCTCCAGATGTGACTCCAGTAAGGCCATCAGTCTTTGCATTCATCCAGCCATATTGATTGCAGTTGTTGAAGATAGCAGACTGATGGAAGTTTGGAGCATATCCTTGCCAAGCCTTTTGACGTGCACACGCTCTTCCTCCATTATTACAGGCCCATTCCTCGCCCCAAACCTGGTTGCGTCCTGAAGCATCGGCGAGGGACTGGGCAAGAGCATTGCGCATGTCCCAACCGGAGTACACGCCTTGGGCACTGACTTTGATATCCTTGGAGTAGATTCCCAGGGCATCAACATACTTGGTCGTTCGAGACCAGTCACTGCCACTATCGCAACCGCCTTCGTGGCACAGGTCATAGACGTGGTGGAACAGGTCATAGGGATTGAAGGTTCCAAACTTGACAAAGTTCTTGCCGCTGGTGACAACGGTATGAATACCGGCTCCGTGACAGCTATATCGCTTCTCGTGGTTGGACTTCTTGGCTTCTACATAGTAGGGGTTATCAAGAAGACGGTCCTCGCAGTCTCCTTCAGCAAGACATTTTTCGAGGATTGGGCCGCCGAGCCAGAAGCTGAAGTCGGTTTTGGGCTTTTGAGCTGGGGCTGGGGAAGCAGCTGTGAGAGCTGCTGAACAGAGGGCGAGGAGAGCAGTTGAGAGAAGCATTGTGTTGATGGGCCGTGCAAAGATAGAAGAGTAGACTCTGATATTTGTGGATGAGGGCGAAATCCAATTCCTCAAGGGCAATTGTCAAGTATTTATGCAGAGTCCTCGAGCTCACCCACTGTCGGCAAGTCTATTCAGCCTATTTCTACCATCATATCGTGACATGTGCAAGGCTGAGCAAGCTTCAAGGTCTAAAAGTTCAACCTTCCTGTTCGGTACAAAAGAAGAGCCTGGTATTGCACTAAACTACATGTCAGTCGATTCATTCAGGGTCTTGCATCGTGAAAAGCTCTCAATCAAGCAGCTCTTGGCAGGGGATATAGTTCCAGACGGTCTCGACTTCCCGGAACGACAAGGGTCCGGCATTTACGCTCGGCGGAAGCTTGCTCATAAGCTTGTATCTTAGTTTAATTTTATCTCTTGTTGTCTGATAGCCCTATCACGGCTCTGTATTCCCGCTGTAAAGTCGGCCGCTGAAGTGGAGTTTCCGTCGGCCGACTTCAACATAAATATCCACTTATAGGTCAGTCAACAGCTTAGTAAGGGACTTTTGCCAAGTTTCAAGGGTCAAACCTGGCGTTGGGTGATAAGAAACTTATCAATACGAGATAAGATAACGAAAACAGGGATAGTTTCATTCTGCCTATTTATAACTGGTGGCTTGCAGGTGGTATCGTGGAATTAAAGTAACATCGCGTTCTAGACTTGGCCTTTGCTTCTCAGCCGCACTCGTTTGCTTCGGCATCGCCTTTGACATTTGGCAGCTATGTGAAGACGCTTGCAGAATACAACAATAAATCCCAAACCTTTGGTCGTTATTGTGACCTCGGGGAGCAAGAAAACTTTAGACCTTAAACATAGGTGATAAATAATGTTCTAAGTGGTGACATTGCACTTAATTTAGTAATTATACAGCTATGCCTTCATCTTCCCAAGAAGGCATTGTCATCAGTCACGTTTCAGGCAATACGTTCAAGCAGACCTAGGGATCAAAGTAACTCTTTTCCCTCTTCGTCACGTTAATAGGCGTGCAGTGAATTCAGAATTTACTCCAGAGAAACATTAATCAATTAAAGCTAATTTAAGCCAAGTTTTTACAGAGAAGGAAGAAGAATTCAATATCTAGAGACCAGCATGGGCAAGGGCAGCCAGAAGAGCAAAGACACTAACAACCTGCTTGCTGGCGCCGCTAACAACGATTGGAGCGCCAGTGGGCTTGCTATCAGATGCGGTCTCGTCGTGAGAACCACTGCCGTTAGACTGGTTGGAACCGTTGGGCTTGGAGGTGGATTCACCGCCGTAGGGCCCATTGCAGTCATCTCCAGTGCAGCCGGGGGCGTTACCGTTTGAGCCGTTACCATAATTACCACCGCTGGAACCACCGCTGGAACCACTATGAGGTCCACTGCCAGGCTTGGAGCTGCCGCCGTGTTCACCAGAGCCGGAGCCACCATTAGAACCACTATGGGGGCCAATGCCAGGGTTGGAGCTGTCGCCGTGATGACCGCTACCACCTCCGTTCTGGCCGTAGTTGCTCTTGTAGGTAGGAGGGCACTTGCGTCCCTCACAGGCAGGAATCTCCTCAGCCTTACAGTTCTCAGGGGTACCCCAAGAATTCTCCCAAGGCTTATATATAACGTCTTGACCCAAGTAATCTTCGGAGTCTACTGGGACATAGAAGTTCTTGTGATTCCACCAATCGTAGCATTCTTGAGTTTTATACACAGTTATGCCTGAGCAACTACCTCCAAAGCAGAATTTGGGGACGTATTGGAGACCGCCTTGGCATATGGAACAAGCTTCAGGGACGTAGACCCACTGGCCGTCGCAGTCGCCACAGTCGACCTCGACAAAGATGTATACTACGCGATCGGTAGTGGTGGTCTCGGGTCCAGGAACTGTAGTGGTGAAAGTCGTGACGAAAGTTGACTGATCGGTGACAGTACGAGTGACTGCGTTGGTGACAACATCTGTTTCGCCGCCAGCAGAGACATAAACGGTGAGAAGGCGATCGTTAGGAACGGCCTGGCGACGGACAAACCTGCGACGACGAGAGTCACCACCGCATGTCTGAGAGTCATCACCTGGGCACTCTATGTTGCAGGAATCGAGGCTCACACGGCTGGTGTCGTTGCCATCAACCTCATCACCACAGTAGCAGTCACTAGAAAAGTTAGCAATTACCTACAAACTGAGAAACAGAATATAAGACTAACGTATCATAAACACCAAAGTAGAATCGACCTTGGCAGAGAGTAGAGCAACGATCCAGATCCATAGAGGGATCAGATTCGGCGAGCTCGAAAGTAGGGAAGCCAGAAGTCGATCCAACACAGCCAAAGAGGGTAAAAGAACTAATGAAGTCAGGGAAACCAGGAGTAGAAGTACTGATTGGAGAAGCGGAAGATTGAGCATTGGTGCCAGTTGCGGCTCCAGTGGGGAAGATAGTCTCGCTGTTGGAGTTTGTGGTGAAGCCGGCAGAGTTAGTGTTAGTAGGGAAGATTGTCTCTCCATTTGAGTTCGTGGTGAAGCCAGCAGAGTTAGTGCTGGTAGGAATAACAGTCTCTCCTTCAGAGTTGGTAGTAGCTCCCTCAGAGTTAGTATCCGTAAAGACAGCAGTGTTGGAAGGCTGGATAGTCTCGCCCTCGGAGTTTGTCGTAGCGCCTTCAGAGTTGGTATCAGTAATACCTGCCGACTCAGTATCCGTTGGGAGAGGTTGTATAGGTGCGGTGGTTGCATCCTCTCCAGCAGCAGCAACAGATAGATGAGAAACAACCACCTCGACAGCATCAGAACCACAAGTCAGAAAGTATTGGATATCGGGTCGACCAGACGAGTTGAGCGTGGTGGGGTTGCTTTGCTGTTTAACCTCTTGTCCACCTGTCTCGGTCATTTCTTGAGTGTAGATGACTTTTCCGTCCAACTGAACTTCGAGGCTGCATCCTTCAAAGGCACGCTTGAGGCCCGCCCTCGGAGGCCTGACGAAGATACTGAAGATGACATAAACACGAAGGTTTGCGAGAGAGGCCAGAAATGGTACGAGTCTAAAAGAAGCAACTCCATTGCGTATAAAGAGAGAGCTAAAGTCTTATCAGTGCCTCATGCTATCTTGAATACCACAAGTTGTTGAGTTATACTTACACTGCGGCTGAACCATCAAGTGCAGTGGTGTAGCTGGCACCTCGACCAAGCTGGGCTGTTCCAAGAGAGACAGGCTGAGGAGGTGGGAGAGAGCTACTAGTTGTAGTGGCCTCTCCAGTTGTCGTACCAAGTGAGCTAGGAATAGAAAAAGAGGTTGTCGGCTCGACGGTAGGGATACTGGTGTTCGTAAATCTCTTGAACTGCCCGAATGCACTCGAGGCACAAGCCACGAGAAGCAACGAGGTCAAACGCATTGTGAACGAGTGGCTATTTAACAATGGCTTGAAATAATAAATGAATGACGGAATGATGATATCGAGCTGGAAAGGGTGAGAAGTTTGATGATTTATATGCGTCAGACAGTGAAGGCAGCTGAAGGAATCATTTGCGTTGTACGCATCACATTGAGATGAGCTTATTTCCTTGCATTCCCTACTTGATATCTAGGACATCTAAAGGGAGGGTGTTACGTCCGTGTTCATTTCGATCCATTACTCATCGTCTGTTGGCCAGATTTGCTGATGTGTGAAATGTGCCACAATTACTAGGAAGATAGCCTACCAGTCAACGGAAGACTACGGGCGATTGTCGTCCAATCATTTATCCCTAGAGTTTGTCTCACTGATCAAGTTTCACTAACCTAGAGCCAAGCCGGGAAACAAGGCAACTCACGGATTGCAAGACGAAAGATGCTAACCGCCGATTGGATCCAAGGAATCTCAAGATCTTAGCCATTCCGGCAGATTTCAAGTGAGCATGACAGCTGATGATAAAATGGAAATGTACAGGCAAAAATGAAGAAACAGGCATGCTATCTAAATGTTTCCTATCCCTTGATTGACATGTCATAGCTGCCAAGGCCTCGAGACAGATGTCTGAGCACATGGCGAATTAAAGGCCTGATACTTCTCCCTTCCCCACAGTTATTAAACAATCTCGATTCATCACACCTCCGATCAGATACTCAAGGATAGTCTAGAAGAGATAGTAGTCCACGACCCTGATTTTTTAGGAGAGTCGGGCGTAAACCCTTGAAAACATGCAAACGGATCCGCTATTCTTTTACTCCCCGATGTCGCCTGCTAATTCTAAAATACCTATACTAAGTTCAACTAATTCCTCCAGAGGTAAGTCTCGCAGATGTTAAAGCTAAAAGCGCGTGATGGGGTCCTGGTCCCGTGACTTAATGAGGGGGATACTTAGCAAAAGAAAAGAAAAATGACTCATCTTGAGAAAAGCAGCTTTCTGTATTGCTTAGCGTTACCACCGTAGGTCTGGTCCTTTATCTACCTGGAAAATTGCCGCTATTTGAAATGGCGTCTTCATATCCTTTCGATCTTGGCTCGTACAAGCGAGTCATCTCGACTACCGCCCCCGAAAGCCAGACTTGGTTCAGCCGCGGACTCATATGGGCATATGCATTTAATCATGAGGAATCTGTCTTTTGCTTCGAGCAGGCCGCTATTTCCGACACTGACTGCGCAATGGCCTACTGGGGGTTGGCTTATAGCCTTGGGCCAAACTACAACAAGCCCTGGTCGTTTTTCGATAACAAAGATCTAGCGGATGCAGTTCGGCGTGGCCACAATGCCGCCCGCACGGCCATGGCGAAGATGTCAGCCTGCACTCCAGTTGAGCAAGCCCTTATCAAAGCACTTCAGCATCGTTATCCACAAGAGAGGCCCTCGGATCATTGCTCTTCTTGGAACCAAGGTTTTGCCGATGCAATGGAAGGGGTGTACATGGATTTTCCGAACGATTTGGATGTTATCACGCTATACGCGGACGCCTTGATGAACTTGAACCCATGGAATCTCTGGGATTTAAAAACAGGAAATCCTATTGCCGGAGCTCACACACTGAAGATCAAATCATTACTTGATAATGGCTTGAAGCTCAATGGATCTTTAAAGCATCCCGGCTTACTCCACATGTATATTCATCTGATGGAAATGTCTCCTACACCTGAAGCTGCGCTTCCAACGGCTAACTACCTTCGTGGACTCGTACCTGACGGAGGACATTTGCACCACATGCCAACTCACCTGGATGTGCTCTGTGGACACTACCAAGCAGCCATCGAATCAAACTCAGAAGCGATCAAGGCTGATGATAAGTATCTATCTAAAGCTGGACCCCTGAACTTTTATTCTCTTTATCGATGCCATGATCTTCATTTTCGAGTTTATGCAGCTATGCTTGCAGGCCAGTTCAAAGTTTGCATCGACACTGCTGTTCAGTTAGAGTCTACAATCCCAAAGAGTCTTCTTCAAATCGAGTCTCCGCCTATGGCTGACTGGCTCGAAGCGTTCTTGAGTCTCCGGGCTCATATCTTGGTCAGATTCGGAAGATGGAAGGACCTGATTGATATGAAGCTACCAGAAGACCAGGGATTATACTGTATGACCACGTCAATCATCTTGTATGCGAAGAGTGTAGCTTTTGCTGCTACTGGGAAAGTATCAGAATCGGAACACTATCGAGGACTTTTCCATGAATCCTTGGGGAGAGTTCCATCCTCACGATCTCTTTTCAACAATAAGTGTCTGGATATCCTTCGAGTGGCTGAGGCAATGCTCGATGGTGAGCTGGAGTACCGGCGAAAGAATTATGATGTCGCATTTGAGCACCTTGGCGAGGCCATTCGTCGGGAGGATAACCTTCCTTACGACGAACCCTGGGGATGGATGCAGCCTACACGCCATGCATACGGTGCCTTGCTGATGGAGCAGGGATACCTAGAGCAGGCAGTTGAGGTTTATAAGACAGACTTGGGACTGAATGATAACCTCCCTCGAGCTTTGAGGCACCCTAATAATGTCTGGGCACTGCACGGTCTTCACGAAAGCTTGTCTAGATTGGAGAGAAATTCAGAAGCTAAGGAGATTGAAGGCCACTTACAAAAAGCACTAGCAGGTTCAGATGTTCCTATTAATGCCTCTTGCTATTGTAGACTAGGAAAATGAGAATGCAGATATAGATGCAATATTTATTATAATACTTTTAGTTTCTAGATTATGCTGGAATATGGGCTAGAATCCTAGGGGATGGCAGAAAACTTAAGACTTAACACTAACTGATAAGAATACTTGGCCAAGTTTATGCTAAACTTGGTATGGTCTTTGATCAGTTTATTTTCGCAGCCTAATTTAAAGTCTGAAGTCTTCTGACACCCCGAGGAATCTCAGTACTACAGGGTAACGCCTTTCATGGCTAACCAGCCCTTTGCCTCAGTCAAACCCATTATTGAAGTCAGACAAATCTTTCCAAAAGCATCAATGTCATCTTTTTGCGCATCATGAATAATCGTCTCCAAATAATTTGGCCTATAATTAATCAGCTAGATATCCCGCAAACAAACTCAATATCGAACTTACGCGCTGACATTAATCACAAAATGTTTCTTACTCCTCCACGCCAGTGTAAAGTCGACAGGGTCCTGAGCGTTCCATAATTGAGCAGACATGGTGACGGACCGATTGGCCGCAATATTCTTGTTTTGACTGCATAGGTTACCAGACTCGCCTTTCATGAAGTAATACGTCAACATGAAGAAGTTTATCATGCCAAGCGTTCTCTTGGCTGATTCTTGGAAGATCCAGCTTGTCCAGAAGTCGTGTGCTGCTGAGGCAGGGTATAGAGGAATGAGGTCTGAGGACTGAGTCGGTGAGTCTGCAGCTTCATCAAAGGTTATATAAGGAAGGAGGGCATTGGATGCTTCTTCGAGATGAGGCATGGTGGCTTCGTAGATGGTATAAGTACGGGCATCGTTGTCTTGCAGGCGGAGTACTTGATATAGAAAGAGTGCTTGCGCGTAGGCCAGAGTTTCTAATGGTGTTCTTGCTGGAGGACTGGAAAGTAGATCTTGGACACGACTTTCTATGTTGTCGCGTATAACTCTGGCGTTAAGGTGATTCCTGGCTGCATGTAACGCAGCAGATGATACCGCATCTATTTAAAAGCGTTATACATGATTAATTCGGCTTATGTAGAGAACTCACGTTGCATGGACCCAGGCATCCCGTCATCATAAAGGTGAGAATGGCACCAGGGTGTTTGGTTCTCTGAAACCATTTGTGAAGGGCCCTTCAATATTGCATCCATTGCATACTGTAGTCGAGATGTAATTGTCCTTGTCACTCGAGGAACAGTGACTAGTTGAGAACGATTGAGAGCATTTTGGGCTGTTGCTGAAAGTCGCGGAGTAGTCCAAGTGGAAGTATCGCAAACCAATGAGCCTTCGAATAGCTGGTCCGTAAAATCATCTGCCGGTTCCAAGATGGAATCAAGCATGCCAAGACAAGATGGCGTAGTGGGGATTGCAATATCCGAAACAGGAACCAGAGGCTGTACATTGCCAACGAGACTGGCGCTGTCGCGCTGCGGAGGCGCATAAGGATAATGGCAGTGGATATGTCGCTGAGCGCAGCGTTGACACGTCGGGCGCGCGAGATCGCATCTCCGACGCGCCTTTTTGCAAGCTTGACAGGACTTCCGCCTCGCTGGCGGGTTGTTGTGCTCCATGGATCCCATTGATGGGGAGGAAATTCGATGGTTTGTGACAAGGTGAGATGGTGGAATTGTGCTGACGGATCCAAAAAGCAGCGGAACTCCGCTGTGAGCCCCACAAAAGGACGACGGAATAGCGATAGAGGAGGAATTGCTATTCACAACGATAAAAGATATAAAAGAGCTTTACGGCCGGCAATTGAGAGCAACACCATTATCCTATCACTATCAATATCAATTACAAGAACTATTCTGTCTATTATCACCATGTCTTCTCCAACCGTCTACGTCGTCGCCGCTACAGGCACCCAAGGATCAGCAGTATGTCGCCATCTCCGCCAATTGGACTGGTCCGTCCACGCTACAGTGAGAAACATGGAGTCCCCTGCAGCTCAAGCACTGGCCAAAATCGGCGTTGTTTTGAACTCAGGCGATTGGGATAACGAAGAAGCCCTCACTGCCGGTCTCTCCGGATGCAACAAATTATTCCTCGCCCTTGGACCCAATTACACCAATCTTGATGATGAGCGCATCTGGGCTCAGAGGATTCTTGCTTTGGCTAACAAGGCAGGGGTTGAGCATGTTGTCTACTCAAGCTCTATTAGCGCCAACGCCCCAGAGAAGCGTACCCTTCTCCCACCGAGTCATCTTCTCTTCAAGACCCTTTTTATCAAGAACGTCATCGAGGGTCTTGTCCAACGAGCTGGCTTCCATCACTGGACCATCATTCGTCCAGGGTACTTCATGTCCAACCTCCTTGCCCCTAAAGCTCGTATCTACAACGACTTGTTCGAGCGAAACACCTGGTTGACTGCTCTGAGGCCCGACACCAAGCTCAACCTCGTCGACCCGGAGGACATTGCGCAATTCACTGTAGCAGCTTTCAAGGAACCTGAGAGATTCCATGGGGAGGGAATTGACCTTGTTAGTGAGAGGTTGACGCCTGTGCAGATGATGGGGGTTCTAGCAGATGCCACTGGGCGAGAGATGAAGGCTGAGTTTCACTCTGATGAGAAAGTGGCTGAGGAAATGAACGCAAACCCCTTCATTGGATCGCAGGTGTATTTGTGGGATGGAGAGAAATGTGTTGATGCTGACAAGGTCAAGACTTGGGGAATTAAACTGGGTACTTTCAGGGAGTTTCTGGTCCGCGAGAAGGAAGCTGTGGTTGAGACGTATGTCTCTTAGGTCAACCAACAGACCAGTACGTTTAAATCCTATCTATACACCTCTCGCATAAATATTTACTTCAGATACAGCCGCAAAACTCCAGTCCGAAGTGATGCATATATACAGTACTACTTAACGGGCCCACTAGGAGAGACAGAAAACGTGAGATCTTGGCCCTATTTTAGAATAAAATTAGCATAACATTTGACGACTTTATTTCTGCCCCTGATTTAAGGTCCTAAGTCTTCTGACTTCCAGGCTCCCGAGAGCTCAGTACACCCACGCTTCGCCAGCCCATGCACAGTGTAAGTCAAGTACTTCCTCCCTTAAAGGCTAATAGCGTTTACTACAGTCTTCAAACCACACAGAAGACTCCGTTGGAGCTATGGGAGTATCGTATCCCAACTAGTTGGCCCACTCTACGACCTAGAAATAAACATCTTCCACGTCGTCAGGCCTCAAGGCTGCTACCATCTTCCCCACCGAGACGACGGATGGTGCTACGTTCTGTTACTCGGCTGAGGCCTACTTTGATGCGTGGTCGAGTTCTGTTGTTACCGCTGTGGCAAATACGCCGACAGTGTCAGATGAGGAGCTTGCGTGTTCTGCTGTCTCGTTAGTCAAGACGGCGGGTCAAGGTTTGGGTAACTGTTAGACGACGACTGAGATGGTATCCGTATACCTGGGCGGCGACACGTTTGAGGAGCTACAGTTCTGTTGGAGGATGGTGTTGGACATTTATCAAGATGCCTGACTTATCTTACTTCCAATCAGGGATTCCTTTTACAGAGTTGTTTTGGGCGTATACATGCTTTCATCTACAGGTCTAAACTGCAAATAACGCATCTCGCTCGCAATTTAGACATTATACCGCAATGAGGTATTCCATTTACGAAATGAAAACACAGTAAGAATATACTGCCGGCTGTTAATTTCCCAATCCTATATAATACTTGGCAACAGGAGTCTCCTCAACAGAAACTCCAATAAATTTAACCGAATTTCCTCCGTAGGCAACAGCAATCATTCCACCTCGTACAACAACATTTCTTTCCCGATAGCCTGGCGATCGATATGCTTGCGGGAGCCAGATGAGTCGCTGATGTCCTTGATAAATCCAGTCATCCACTACGTAAAGACAGTTTTGTATACCTTTCCACGGTTTCTCCAGACCTTCCTTCGTAAACTGTTGCGCAAGAACCGGAAAACGTCCTCTGCTTAACTCCAAAAGATTCTCACAGGCAGAGAAACAGAAGGAATGCGTATATCCAGAGAAGTTGAGGTCGAGTGAGCCAATCTGCTGCTTGGTTGCAATGTCCCATACGTCGATAACACAACCTCTAAAATTATTTATTACTGATAAGGCCGCAAGTTTACGTGTTGCCGAAAAAGCGAGGTTTCTCACATCGCAATATCGTGGGACTTGCAGCATAAATTTTCTCTCCCACAGAGAGCGTTCCCAGACTACAATAGTATTTCGTTTCTCTACAATGGCCAGTAAACGCTCAGAAGGGTGGAATGTTAGACAAACACTGTTGCCCAAATAGTTATCATCAACCTCTTCTCCGTTTGACTTATGGAAGAGTCGCGTGTTGTCAGGGTACCCGTCAATCTCGACACCTATAAATTCACTATCAGGTGAAAATATGATCTCACGTATAGGTTTAGAATGAATCTCTTTGACCTTTTCCTTCCTGGTAAGATTCCATAGTTGCAGTAGCTGTTTGTTGTTGGCGTGGTCTCGGTTACCGAGGATTACAGCGACCTCAGCGTTTGGTGACAAGTGGATAGCTGGTGCGAGCAGGGAACTGACTTGCGGTACTTCCTTGAACAGCGTGTGATGAATATCGAAACTACTTATGACCTTGAAGCTGAGGCTTTTGGTATCGCGACAGAGAATTTTAAACTCCCCCAGGAGAGAAAGGCAGGCCAAGTGGCTATTGGGGGGGACAAAAGCAACATCAGCCATGTCGTGAAAAGTGGCTTGCTGGTGTGTCAAAGCTTTATCCCAAACTTCAAACTCATGACCATTATTCAGTTGTAGGAGAACGAATTGTCGGTCTGGAGAGTATTTGATGGTTCTGACAAAGTACTGAACTGGTTCCATAGACCCATCGACCACTTTCCATTTCTTAGTCGTCATTCCATAAGAATAGCTCAGGGCGACGCCTTCATCAGAAAGGAACTCAACGTTATCCGGAGCACATCCTTCTTGATCAATCAATGACGAAGCAGCAGGGCTTCTGAAGATTCGAATCAGAGGGTGATAACCTTGCGTCTTTGACAGCAAAGCACCGTCTTGAGAACAGTTCCATCCAAAATTCTTCACAAATTTCCCAATAAAATCTCCAGTGACCAAGTCGAATAACTCGATCGTGCTAGAATTGCATTCGTGAATGCTGATATTCTTGTCTGGAGGCAATGACAAAAATGGGGAATGAGTGCTCTGCGTTACTTCGTAGTTTCTGACTAACTTCGGGGTTGGTGAGGTTAAATCCCAGAAACCAATTTCCCGGTCTAGCCTCACTGCAAGTACCTCAGAGTCAATGGAGTATGCCATTGACATGACTCTTCTCACGGGTAGGTCGAACTTCTTCAATACTTCCGCTGACTCCACATCACATACTATAATGTCTTTGTCCTGATGAACGGCAATGAACTGACCATCCGGTGAAAAGACAAATTGCCGCTCGTCTCTCAGTTGCCACTGATGTTGAGCTGTGATTTGTTCTTTGCCATCAACCTTCCATATCTGCAGCTTGCCGCCGTTGTCTAGCGCCGCCAATATACTACTACAGGTTGGTGAAAACGAAATTGCCCTCACGCTAGACAGACAACGAAAGGTAATATCGGTGCCTTTCCTGATATCCCTTACGCGTACTGTTCCATCCAAGCATCCAGAAGCAAGTCTCAAACCATCCATCGAGAAGCAGACCATTTGAGGTACACCCGGATCTTCAAATCTGTACTTTTCTGACCCTGTGAGATAGTCCCAGACTCTGGTCGTATTGTCATGTGAGACAGATGCAAGTAAGGCTTCTGTTGGAGAAAATACCGTTCGGTAAATAATATTCGTGTGGCCTTCGAGGGTACAGAGCTCCGAACTCCAGCTCTCTTGAGTGTCAGGCTTTTTCGCAATCCAGTCGGGTATGAGGTGTTGGTAATAGAATCGCACTAGGCTTTGCTTTGGGCAGAAAAGGAGAGCTGAGCAATACAATTGTAGAGGAGTATGCTCAATAATCCACCTGTTACTTAGTATAAAACGTTTTGCATCATACACCAAAGATGACAGAACTGGTTTTTCAGACGACTATGATTGAATGTGGTCAGCCTTGAGGACCGGACTTGAGCGATCTCCTTTAGAAGACTTACTTCGATAAGACTTTCCAATTGGTTGATAACCGGAATTATTGAAGGTGCATCTCCAATAAATGCCATTACCTCCAGCCAGTATAGAAGCTTTTCCCTGAGGAATATGTGGACTAGTCCGTCATCCTCCAATCCAGCTTGGGCGAGGCATTCGCCATCTATCTTGCTCAGATGACTGACCCAATAGCGGCACGCATATTGCAGATACTGCGGAATATGATCTGCAATGTGACTTGGTTCAATGTCAGAGACAAGCGACCCTGGAAGGACAAGGCGGCAAATATCCTGGCGAAGTTCGGAGTTCATAAGCTCAAAACAGCGATCAAACACCTCACGATGCATTACAAGTTCATCGACAGAGAACGGAAGTCGTTCAGATCGTTTCTCGTTAAGAACAAAATCGCGGAATGACAGGTGTACCAGAGAAATAGGGAACCCGGGACCCTCGGGGACGTTGATGATCGAATGGAGATGGTCCAAGAGCTGATCTAAATCTGTTCTTGTTGTGGGGAGTAAGTGGCAAAGTGTTTCCACTGATGCAGGTCGAAATAGGACAACAATGAAGCCGATAAGTCTGCTAATGTCATAGTAGAATGGAGCCCGGACTCTTTCGTGCGACATCTGAATTTCTGGGAAAGTCAAGACCTTAAGGTATATTCCATCCACCTTCTCTTGGGGGCCTTCTGATTCTATCTCGTCTTCAAAAATAAGACTCAAGCGTATGTCTCTCAACTTCTTGTTGACAAAGAGAGAAGAATTCAGGAATCGGCACGCAGTTGCAGCATAAATGAAAAGACCATCGGATTTCTCGGCCAGCTTGTTGATATCGGTTTTATTGACCCCGCCATCCTCAACACCACGCGTCTTCGCAATCTCACCCAAAGTTTTGGAGAGGTAGAAGGTGATATCGTTGTTTTCGCAGGGGCTCGCTTCAATTTTCTTTAGCTTGAGTCTGCGGTACAGCCGGCTGGGCAAGTGTTTGAAGCTCGTAGAGATATGCTCTTCACGCCTGCTGGTAATCAAGAGGCGAAGCTGTATCTGGCGGAGGTTTTTCAGGTTCACAAGCATGGCTAGAAGGTCCTCAGCGTCCCTGTCCTCACATTCGTCCAAAGCGTCTATCACGACAACAAGCTGAAGGGGCATGAAAGTTGCCTCATCAAGCAACGTTAGCGGACCAAGAATGAGTTTCTGAAGCTGTTGTAAGGGGACCTTCGTCTGAATTCCGGGGTTGTCTTTGATCGCTTTCGTAACATGTATTCCAAAGTCTGGGAAGATGTCTGCCAAGCACCACGCGATGGTGGGGAAGAACTCGACTGTGTTGCTCCTGGTAACATCGCCTTGTGCAAAGAAAAAAGTAGCGCCCAGAAAGGCTTTGCTTGGGGATTTGAGTAAGTCGGTAAAAGGCATCCTGGCTTCCAAGGCTTCGGCAACAGTCAACGCAATACTCGTTTTGCCAGTCCCAGCCATTCCTTCTAGCCAACATATCATTTGACCATACGGATTTTCCGTCCACTCTTGGATCTCTTGAAGTATATGCCGCTGAGTACCTGGCAAGCAAGGGGCTTCCACCGATGAGGTTCGACGTGAGTCAAAGATAGCATTTCCAGTGACATTTAAAGATTCCAAAAGCTGTCTTCGATCAAACTCCTGTCATCACAGGCATTAGCATCTCATTAGGATGGACTTATCAGAGTAACTTACCTTGACTGTTTCTAGCGTTTCATGCTGCAAAGTCTCAATCCTTTCGGCATTCTTCTGGATACTTTCGACCATATTCCATGTTTTCAGAGTCTGAATATCAACTTGGCTGCGTATGCCTTGGTCAATACGACGACTTGTTGTCTCAATTTCTGTCCATAGTGTCTTCCAGTCATCGGCCTTCCAGGCATTTCTGAAAGCACGATGTACCTTGTTCCGTATCGCATACTGAAGGATGAATCGGGCTTCATAAATATAAATCTTGGCATACACACTGACAAGCTCACTCTTGACGCCAGAGAGCAGCTCACGTGATGCTCCAGAGTGACTATGAGTGTGTCAGCATTTATTGGAAGTACCTAATGAAGAAGTGTGTAAAAGGCCCAGACAGATTGAGCTGTGAATCTCATGAATGGCAATTTGAAGGGGTTCTTCATACCTCATGGACATCCTCGCAGATACAAATTCATGTTCATGGAATGTTTGATATCGGACCATAAGAAAGGTGATTTCGGTAAGGCCATTGGCCGCATCCTCGTCTTGCTGGAAGATGCTCTCCAAAATCTTGAGGTATAACAATTAGAAAGATGTTAGTTTGAAAGGAGTCGGAGAACTTACTGGTAAAACAGTCGTTACGCCAGCCCAAGCCAAAGCGGCAGACGGTTCAGCTGCAACAGCTCCACTGATGATTGGCTTCAATGCGTTTATTACATTAACAGCCTTGATGACGCTTTCCCGAACGACAATCGACTTTTTTCCGACATTTAAAGAAACCTGTGCTTCCTTGAAACCCTCAAGTTTCTCTCCTGCGATCTTTTGAATAGTCTTCAGCCGGCTACTGCTGTCTGCCGTGGTAGTAAGGTCGCCCGCTATCACTACCCATCATTAGCTTGGTTTAGGAACGGACGTGAATTACGGTATTGAATACATACCATTCTCAGTACTGTCTTGGCTTTCCTCCAAGAACGTCTCAAGCCTTTCAAGAAGCTCTGAGTCCCCTGGATTTGTCTTAACGGTCTTATATGCTTCCGCCCAAATATCCGCCCAATTGGATGTCTCCACAGTCTCGGTTGTGTTCGAAGTGTTATCATCTCTGTTGATATCGGATGGGGCAACAGAACAGTCGGCATTCTCCGATAACGCAGTTGCTTCGGTCAGGTCTTCGCGCTGGCTAGTTCCAGTCGCTGCTAGCTGGGAGTCGGCCGTGCTTCGCTCAGAATGGGCTCGATTTTCGGCTTCCTATATGATATGACCGATGATTAGCAACTTCGTGCGTGGTTCCCTATCGTCTGAAGCCTTACCGACGACGCTGGTCCTGGAGAGTTGGCCCGGAGATCCTCAATGCCGTCCCGGATACGGACCTTCAGCCGCCGAAATTTGTCTTTCATTGCTTCTGGCTAGGGTCATATGGATTTTGCGGATACTTCCAGTGCCTTTTCAAGCATATATTCTTGGGACATTTGCGAGAGGCGTCTGTGATGAAGAGAATGCTGAGGGAAGTTGGGTAGAATAACCCCGCTTGATGCAGCCTGATTCAGGTGAGATTGGACGTTACGCATCATAATCAGGCTCTGAAGCTGCCAATAAGCTGACGTATTTATAAAAAATTTGTACAATAATAGCCCCACATTATATGCATTAAATTCGAGCTTTCCGGTGCACGATTGGCTATGGAAAACATTTTGCAGAAAGCCTTAGGTAGGTTAAGGGCTATTAGTTAAGTAAACAGGTTATTAAAATTCTTATTTGATAAATATCTAATTGTCACCGGGCTCATGATACCTTAGCGGTCCATCTTGCTGTGGATGTAAGGCCAGAAATGTGATATTTATTGACAGATATCATATATACAAGCATAGAAGAAGGGCCCTTTCGGCCATGATATAGTTTAATTATCAGCATTAGCTCAATCTTCAGTCCAACCACAGAGATAATCATGTCCCATCACCGGCGGTAAGTTGAACCAACACTTGGGGTATTGGATCGGGTTATCGATGTCCAAATCACCATGACTACAGTGGCATCTTTGATGTTGCATTCCTCGGGAATATCACCAGAGAAAGAAACACAACAATCTGGGTTATCGATTCTATACTTGACTCAATCGTAGTTGTTCTCGAGAGCTGCTTTATAGTCGAAAACATAACCTTTGAGCGCCTTGAGATCGTCGCCTATGAACTAAATGCACTGCTGATGGATCCGGGGCCATTCGTTCCATGGATAAAACTATCTCTCTGAACAATCTTCATGTTGTGAGATTGCTGTCACCTACAGAGCACGACTAATACTACATCCCTTACTTCGTGTTTCATAAGCGACAGTCTGGGAAACAAGTTCATTTCAACTCCATCGACGGATGAACCCGACTCTGCTCGGCTATCCCCTCAATAAACGCTTCTCGTAGCCTTTGTTCTGAAATGCGTGGGTAGTAGTAAACTTCCTTTCCCAGACCCTTTGTTAAGTCTTCAATCTCACCCGCGATTTGGCCGTAAGAATCGCGCATATGGTTCACATGAGTATTGCACTTCATGTATTCCCTCCACAACGAATCTTTTCTTTCAATGCACCTTCCAAAGTCTTTCCAGGACATCATTATGAGGAAATTGGCATAGGCATTTTCTGAGCGTATGATGTTGACAGCATAGTCTGCTGAACAACCGCCACAAGACCATAAACGACCCTCTAGGCTGCTGTCTAACCTTGACCTTGCTTGGCAGTCAACCCAGCAATCTTCCTTATGAGTCCATAAGCACTCCTGTAAAGCATGTCCAGGAAGATCAAAGTCTTGGGTCTGGGTCTGACGATGACGAAACGACCATTGCCCACGGCGCCATTTAAATTCCTGTTATGGTAAAAAGACAAGACAAAGTGATAGAGTTCAGCCCAGTAATGATGCTCACAAATCCTCCCAAGTTCTTTGTGGTCATGAAGAAACCAACTTAGGACCGAAGTTTCTGCGAGAGTTTTAGAAACATCCCGGCCCGAGGTTCGTCCAGGAAATAGTATCCTTTGTGACTTGAGCAGAACGTGACCCTCGGTGGAAAAATGTACTGTATCCTGAAGTCGAATATATACATCCTGTTCAGCATTGACATACGCATGGACAAACTCGACGAGAGATTTCGGATACACAGGCGACTCTGGCGCGAAACGATGTGATCTGGAAATTGCTGCGATAATGTCGAAATCGATCAGCTTAGAAGGAAAGGCGAGAGGGACTGTTTTTCAACATGGGAAGCACCATTACGAATGCAAGCTCTTCTGCCTTCTTCCGGAGTGAATTCACGGTCGATCCGTGGCTCATGAATCTTTTGACAGATCTCGCAGAAGAGCTCCCAAAGCCACATCCCATCTGTCTCAAGGCGGCGAAGGAATCTCAAGCGGTCTAGCTGGTTTAGTCTTAGAGCCTTGCCAATGATCTTATGGAGCCAACTAGATGTAAAGGCAAGACTGGCTCGGTCGACTGGAGCAAGGAGCGTCGCAGTTCTGATGATCAGCTCGTTAGGTAGGCTTTGACAGCCTCCTCGCGATATTGGTTCAGATTCGGATTCGCGTATATCGAGAGCAACATTGTCGGCATTCTCTGCGGAGTCGGCGTTATGGATCTCGCGGTCTGTATCATCACCACTTTCAGACAGGTCCGGTTTCAGACTTTCGCTGGAAACTACAGACTCTTCTTGCGAGCTGACGACGTCCAGCTTCTTAACCCTGTTGAGGATGACCATAGCCGTAGCCAGCATAGTGAGCGCGATGATAATAAAAGGAACAGTGTGCATGACATGCCGGACTGTTTTCCATGTAAAAGGGATGAATATTGAATGGGGTTGACAGAGGAGGCTCTATTAAATAGATTTTTGAAGGTGGCTGTGTTCAACTGGGTGACTTTCTGGAAACTCCATGATATAGTCCATGGCTAAAGTATATGACAAATACGGTTCACGAGAACAAGTTGGCGAAACATGTCTCGCTGGAATATCATTAGGTTTGTCAGATCAAACAAAATCCTTTGAATGGGGGTCTGTGCATCAATTTGTGGCTTTCGAGAACTTGAAACAAAACCAAGATTGCAAGAGATCTGATCACTATTGGCCCATTGGGCAATTCTTTATCTTTCTGAACCAGGTGGCGATGATCACATTTTTACTTAACTTTCAAGTTCGGCAGCGAATAGAGCTTCATACGATACCTATGCTATAGAGAACTTTATTCCCATGCGTCTCCATCTTCTTCTTCTTCTTCTTCTTCCTTACGCACTTCGTCTTGTTCTCCTTTTTCAGTGTGATCTTCATATCGTACTTCAAAATTGCCATCCCCTAAGTCGTCCTCAAATGTGTCGAGAGAGATAGACATTGATGGACCTTCTCCTCGAAACTTTCTCGGACTCTTCTTTTCCGATAACTACAAATTTTCAGCGTTCTTATTATGGCTGTGAGTTGAGTTGATGACTTACTCCTCTAATGGGTACCCAGGTGAAACGGATGCCATGGAAGAAGACGACATGTCCTTTGTCGTTCTGTAATCATTAGTCGGGCTATCAATACAAAGGAGCGAACGTACTTCATCACTCTGCGTGGTTATCCATCCTTCGGCACTGCCACCGTGCAGATAACTTCCCTTAGGAGCCACTTCACCAAATTCAAGTGCTGTTGTACTAAAGCCAACCTCGATTACCTTGTCTTTCGAGTTCCAGCAATTGACAGATGCGTTTTCCGCCGTCCACGTTGATGTGATGATCCACAAACCGTGATCTCTAACCTCAGGATAGGATTTTGCAAGGCTCTTCGCGTTCTGCTTCATCCACTGTAAAAGCGGTTCTTTATGGTAGAACCGCTCATGCACTACAGGTCCATTGGTCAACAAAACAGCGCCATGGTTTTTATCTGACTGGAACCTAAAGCAGGCGGAGATATCGAATGGCAGTGCAGCCGCAGCGAGCATAGGTATTGAACCAAGTCCGGCGCTTAGATCGACTGCTCGACCTCTTGTCTCGTTACCCAGCTTGGGTCCCCATATCTGCTTTTGAGGAGGAGCTCGATCCAGAATGGTGCCATCGATTGAAGAAAACCCGGATGGCAAGGTTGACGATGTGATATCTCCGATGGGATTCCAGGCACCAGTCGAATCAAAGTAGCCGATGAAACCAGGCTGAAACTGAGTGGAGGGAATCGGCAGATAGAGCGCTGTACCAAAAGGATGCGCTCGCATAAGCTCGGCATACTTGAGATCTAAAGCTTTAGGGGCCATTATTGAAGGTTGACTGAGCTGTTGCGAATGCGATGCAGGGAAAACCAAATATCCATAGCCTGGGCTGGTTCTTATCTTTGATAAGGTTGCAATCTTGAACAAATGCCTCGTATCTCACCCAACTCAGCCGCAGTGGCGCTAATAGCGTACCAATATTTATGCACCTAGTGTCACATTTCACTTCAGCTTGTGATGCCATGGCCTATCAGCTGAGGGCAGTACACCAGCAATTCAGCCACTTGATCCTGGGGGGTTGAAACAATTCGTCAAAGAGCCTATCAAATCAATTTTGAAGTACCCTAACCTTGTCTAACTATTTATGTAATTTTGCCTAAATAATGTCTCAAGACTCTTTACATACATTAGGATGACAACCCCGCATCAGGCTCTAGCGATTATAGCTCCAGTAAATGGTTCCCCTCTTTTCTGACCATTAAACGACTCCTGCAGTGCATAATAGCTCTCCTTCCATCAGCTTTCTCAATGGCGTCAGATCTTACAGGCCAACTCGAACATGCCGCAGGCTTGATCGCATCTCAAGAACAAGATGAAGAGCTAATCCCCGATGGACAGTTCTGCCGTAACAAAGACTTTCTCAAGGGTCTGGACCCAGATGTTTGCAAGTATATCTACGCTGTAATGTTGTCAGATCGCTCTGAGAGGGCAAGACGATTCTCCATGGCAAGTGAAGAAGTCCTGATGACTAAAGGCATCGGTGCCCATACGTCCGGTTTGAAAGATGCGGTCATCTTGGGAGCTCTAGCGATATTCAATGTTCTCAAGAGTGATCCGATGAGAGGAGTGGTTGTCAGTATGTTTGGAAGAGTTCTGCGGAGACAATGGGAGGTTGCATCGCCTGAAACTAAATCTGAGGCTCTGGATCTAGCTGTGGATTACCTTCGGAAAGCTGTTGAGTTTGGACCAGAAGAACATTCAAACCGGGCATTGCACCTTGACGATCTTGGGGATATCTTGACTCAAAGGTATAGCGTCACTCATGACGAAAAGGACTTTGAGGATGCATCTTCTGCATTTTACCGAGCGCTAGCAACAGATTTTCCAGGAAAGCCAATCTTTTATCTTGGTCTGGCGAAACTGCAGCAGGAAAGGGCTTTATTCCAGACACAGGATCAAGAAAGGCTTCTTTTCGACAGTTTGGCGACTCTTCAACTTGCAGAAGACTCAGTCCCAAGTCATTTTAACTCGACGCCCTTTCGATACACAATCACCGACATACATCGCGCTCGTGCTGCATGCTTTGTCCACCTGTACGACCTGAAACAGGATATTGAGTACCTCAAAAAGGCAAAGGAATCTCTGAACAGAGGTCTTGCAGTTTCTGAAGAGAAGCGTTCAAAAGATCGTTTCAACTGTCTCATGAACTTGGCGTCTCTCCAGCAAAAGCTCAATGAGGAAGAAAACACGAGGGATCCTTCGGCTGAAATCGGCTACTTGAGACAAGCCCTTCGGGTCCATCCTAACTCCACCGAGGCATTAGAAGATCTGGCGAATGCGCTTGAGGAAAGGGCTCAACAAAACACTCACCAGGAAACACAGGACGAAGCAGATAAGCTTGTGGCTCGAATGACCGAGCTCCAAATCGTCGAGCCATCTTTGAAGACACCGGCTCGGCTTATCAGAGAGGCGGGTGCTCATGAAGACCAGTTCCAGAGCAGTGGATCACTGTCCGAAATCGACCAGTGCATCAAGTGCTTACAGGATGCCCTCAATCACCCAGATCTCCAAGGAAGTCAACAAGTTGACTGTTATCAAAACCTCACTATAGCACTTCTCTTCAAGTATGAAGTCAAAGGGGACAAAGCCGATTTCAGCGCCGCTTGTCAATCCAATGTTGAAGCACTTCCCTTTCTTAACGACATCGACGATGCAATGAAAGCTCGTTGCCTGAGAGCTTGTGGGAGGACCGCCTTTGTGTCAGCTCAGATCCCTGGTCAAGAACGATTTATCGACAGCGCTTTGAAAGCCTTCCGTGAAGCGAAGGAATTCGCTCCTCGAACAGACCCAATCTATATCAGCATTGCAAATGACCTTGGTAACGCTTACGGCGTCAAATGTCAATGTACCGGCGATGTCAACTGTCTTTCTGAGGCAGCTCAGGCTTATCAAGACGGCCTCGATGTGTGGAGAGAGCAGGGATCGTCCAATGGCACGCTTATGATCATGCTGACGCATGGTTTGGGAAATGCGGCATTGTGTCAGTTCAGGTTCTCTGAAAAG
The DNA here is from genome assembly GCA_002982035.1 of Fusarium algeriense. Taxonomy (NCBI): domain Eukaryota; kingdom Fungi; phylum Ascomycota; class Sordariomycetes; order Hypocreales; family Nectriaceae; genus Fusarium; species Fusarium algeriense. Next base: position 17,541 of record PVPY01001300.1, on the reverse strand, counting down.
CTCGAAGACATCAACACAGCTATCAAGTGTTTTGAAAAGTGTCTTAGTTTGACTAGTCCTAGTGAAATTCGAGCTGGTTCTCGTACCCGAAGTCTTAGCCATGCTCTACAGCTCAGATACGATCAGACTGAGGATATCAGAGATGTCATCAGAGCTGGTCAGATCGTGGAAGAAGTCCTGGGCCGAGGACTCAATCTCGCACCTGTTGAAGTCTCAGCACTGCATAACATGCTTGGAGCAGCTTATCTTCGACAGTACCATCGGGACAAAGACCTCAACTTTCTTGTTGAAGGCGAGAAGAACTTCAATAAAGCTCTTTCGTGTGGATGCACCGACAAGTTTTACCTATTCTCGGCACGAGTCAACTTGACGCGCACCCTGCAGTACAGAGCCAAAAAGACGCTAAGCCTGCAAGATCTGATAGATGCTCTTGCGAACTTCCAGGAGTGTATCAAAATGGGCGGCATGAACGACATAAATCGGGGAGGTCTGTTACTCAACCAAGCCGAATTGCTCATTGCGATCTGGACCGTCAGTTCACCTCCAACGAGTACCCTCGCTGCTAATACATATTTGGGCATGATGCCTCAATTCTCATCTGCACCCAGTATTGCCCGCCATGTCCTTGCTTGGATGAAGATCTATGCCGCCATGTTTGCACATACAATGGGGAACCCCAGAGCTGGGAGGAATTATATAAGAGAAGCGGCTGAAGATCTGCCCTTTGCCGTCTATGCTTGTACCACGCGGGCTGATCAGCTACGCCAAGCGAAGAAATTCCAAGCAGTACCGACACTTTCTCTTCTTCTTTCGATTGCTGCCGGAGATTCATTGGTTGACGCATTGCAGCTATATGAGAGAAGTCGATGTGTATTATGGGAAGAGATTCTCAACAAGGGTCTTGACTCTGGTCTCAAAGAGCTGAGGGAGAGATTTCCAGAGCTAGCAAGTCGTTTCATTAAAGCACGGAACTCTGAGAAGGTAAAGGTCCAGCGCGAGGCTCGCTTTGATCTCGACAAGAGATTTATGCAGAGTCAAACGGCCTTCAACAAATCGACTTCCCTCCAGGAGCTTATGACAGAGATCCGAACGAAAGAAGGGTTCCAGGATTTTCTGAGGCTTCCTCGACAAGATTCGCATTTTCATGAGCTTGCTGAGTCTGGCCCAATTGTCATTGTTGAGTTGGATCCTCTGAGCGGGGGCTATGCCCTCATCATTACCTCTAAAGACATCCAGAAAATTCCGCTACCAAAGTTCACTAACGACGATGTCAGGGAGCATAAACAACTCTTACGCACTGCTATCGGCATGTCTGATGATGAAGATGATCAAGGTGGAGATCTTCTCCATTACCTACTCACATGGCTATGGGAAGTCGTAGCAGAACCCATTTTACTCAGCCTAGGGTACGACGGGTCTACTAAAGAAGGGGATTTGCCGAGAATCTGGTGGTTGACGACGAGAATCATTAGCGCCTGGCCCATCCATGCCGCAGGGGATCATCGTAGGGCAGCAGAAACAGGAGAGCCCTGCACGGTGCTTGATCGATGTGTTCCGTCGTATATAAATACTCTTCGAAGCCTGTCCTTTGTGAGAAAGCGTGAGAGGGAAATTAGGCAACAATGCGGGCTACAGAAAGCTATGTTGGTCAAGATGGAGACGACAGATCATCGGCCACCGTTGCAGCATGCCGCAGCCGAGGTCGGTACTATCAACACAATTCTAACAGGTAGAGGCATCACCACGATAGTCCATGACCGACCAGCCCGCAAGGAAGCACTACTCGGCCTCTTAGACTCACATATCGCCCACTTTGCATGCCACGGCGAAGTCGACAATGTAAATCCAGCACGCAGTGGCCTTCTACTTCGAGACTGGTACACCGAGGATGCCAATGGCGAAATCACAAGAGGAAATATTCTCGACGTACAGAGCATGATGTCTGCACCAAAGAAACTAAACTGTGCATTGATCTACATTTCTGCTTGCGAGACGGCTATCACGGGCGATCCAATGCTTCCTCAGGAGTCGATTCATCTTGCTGCTGGGTTCCAAATGGCAGGGGTACCGTGTGTCGTGGCGAGTTTGTGGAAAGCGGAAGATGAGACCTGTGGACTTGTTTCTAAGGTGTTTTACGAGGATTTGTTGAAAGAGGGAGAGATGGTGTCGGGAGATCGATCTGCGGGGGCTTTGAGATTGGCTGTTTTAAAACAGCGCCAAGATGGAGTTGATCCGAGATTTTGGGCGACCTGGGTTCACTATGGGCCTTGAGAAGAGGTTTGCCTCGTACTAAATTAGAGTCAAAATTTAGAGTAACTACACTAAACTCGCCTAAAGCTGGTCTGGTATCTCTTTTACTTAGGACCGAGGTCTTGCAGTTTCTCTTATCCCTAAGTAGGTAAGAGCTTTTTTACCTATCAAAATCAGGTCATATAGGCAGCCAATTACATGAGATCGGGATCGACCGAAGGTTACTAGGCACTTTACGGTGAGTTCCGGACCAGGGTTTCACTACGGAGCAACTGGACAAGGCATGTGAAACGCTTCAACTCATGCTCATCTCTTCATAACTAATCCCATACTCGCTACCCAGAAAACAACCATACAGTCATCCCTAACAACTCGCTAACTCCACATCGCTCCTATGCAGAAATATGTACAAAAGGTTATATACATGTCATCTCATCTCATCATCGCAAATCTACTTGCGGTAAGTGGTCCAAGCAGTATGCATGCGGGTCCTCTGACCAGCAGTAAACTCCTCGTAGCAAACACTATAGTAGCCATTAGTAATTGAATCCATGAACATTTCGGAAATAACTTACTCATCGGAGTAATCCATAAAGTTGTGGATGGGATCATCACCAGGCTGGTTAGGGCAACTATCCCTTCGAGCAGGGCATCCACTTGTCTGGCTAGCCTGAGCAGGGGTATCGCTAACGAGATCTCCACCATTGCAACCATCCTGGAAAGTATGGAAGAGGTTGAACCAATGACCAACTTCGTGAACAGCAGTTCCACCGAGGTTATAAGGAGCCATAGAACCCCCGGGGACAGTCTCGGCAACAATGACGCAACCATCGCGGATGAAAGTCTGAGATCCAGTTGAGACTTTGGGCTCAGGGAAGAAGCAGTATCCAAGAGCGTCAAGACCATCAAGCTTGGCGTTATCTGTGAAGTACAAGTTGAGAGTCTTGTAGTCACCTTGACGAAGCTGTCGTTTCATAGCAATCTCGCCATTTCCAGCAGCCCAGTTAGAGTTGGTAGTGAAAGTGGTGTCTATGAGGTTGAAGGTAACATCATGAGGACCATAAGCATCGTTCAAAGCCTTGAGCTGATCTTGGAGCTTGGCTTTGGAGATGTACTTTGAGGAAGATGAAGACACAACGTGGAAGTAGGTGTCGACGGTGATGGAAGATGCGGCAACTTTGGAGATGGACTCAATCTTCTTGAGGTTTTGAGCGTGCTTGACTTGCTCGGGGGTAGGGTCTGCGATGGCACAACGAGGAGGAATGGCACGTCCTGCGAGGCCAGCGAGAGCGTTGCCAAAGAAGATAGCGAGAGCGAGCTTGGAAACCATAGTTGCGGTGACGATTTGTGACAAGAGATGAGTTGATGATGGTAACAACTATAATCTATGCAACCTTTCCTTCATATTTATAATGCTATGCTGCTGTTCTCAAAAGCGATACATAGAGGGCATAATCTATTCATCTTACTATCTCATGGCGATCGTTTCCACAAATGCCATATCTCCGTTCATCCAGATCAAAAGACCATTCCATCACAGCATAACAACCCATCCTTATCTATCCCAATTCCCCATAACAGCAACTAAACACTCTACACAAGTTATTCCGTTATTTCGACCTGCCACATTGAATCATGAGTGGACAGCTTGCCGCGGTGGCTTATCCCTAGAATTGCTAGTCTAAGGGAGAAGATCCCTGTACCTTCTGTTAAAGGCAATGGCCGCCGTGGCTAATACGAGACAGCCGAATTTCGGACGCCAAGAGACCTTCCCCTCTTGGAAGGATCTTCTGCCGACGCACAGACGAGATTTGGCGGGTGATCCTTGTATGCTTAAAACAAGCATTATGGTTAACTACCGAAAGCTGAGAACTTTTGCTAAGCTTATGTTAAGTAATCACATTATCTTGATAGATTGCGGGGATAATGCTACAATTGAAGCCGATGCCGGCTTGGCAGGTCACTTGGAAGAGTCCGGGTGAAGGAATTAGGTATCGTCTTGCGATGATTTGACTCGATCGAGATAGTCGTGTCATGGTCTGACTACCAGGTGGCAAACATACAATCTGTTCGTGATAATTGAAGAGCAATATCTTCCTTTCAAACTGTAAAAGAGAGGAAGAAGGCTTTGAAGTGATTTTACTATAATTTGGACATTTAATGGCTATTTACTATGTGAATTGTAAGCATTTAATGCCTAAATCTTGCACTGCAGGGTAGCTTTCGGAGATCTTATCACGCGCGCAATCTTATCTTATCTCAACACGATCTCAATTAGACGGTCCAATCAAAACCCATGCGTAGCTAAGTTTGAACGAGCACTCTGCAGGGACTTTTTCATCTGACATTATCGGCTTACATATCCGCCTCATTCTGTGAATAATTGTCAATTGAGATATAAACCCCACGCGTCAATCCAGCCACTCACACATCATCACATGCAATTCCATAGTTTCAAAGAAAGTTATTTCCTCCAAATTCAACTTGACTTAATGCTCACTTACCGCTGCATTTATCATCTCACATAGTGTGACGTCATAAATTTGATGGCAAGTAAAAGTCTTCAAAACCAGGTCCACTAATGCACTCAAGCTGAGGTTTAGTCATTCATTCTATGCTAGCTCCCAGAGCTCTTTATTGGGTATTATAATTCTATCTATACATTCAATGATTTTCTCACTCTAATCTTCGTCTCCAAACACGACGGCATGCTCGAATGCCCAGTCTCGAATGGCATCAAAGTTGCGACAGGTATGCAAGGTGCTAAAGTCAGGCCAGTGGCCATCATAGCCCTCATAGTACTTAAAAGTAAAGACACCAGTATCACTCTGGCACATCAAGTTGTTTCGCAGAATCTCAATGCAGTGGTCTAATACAGATTAGTAACCGTCAAGCAATCTTTTGGGATTTTTGAACTTACCAAGATGTCCTCTCAAGTCCTCTGGCTCAACCTCAATATCACCACCCATCTTCGAGTAGTAATCCCTGTGAGTCTCTTGCCGAAGCAAGTTCAGACAGTGAAGTTGATGGAATACTTGGATTCCAACACGATAACCCGTGTGCCCTGTCTTGGGATCCTTGACCTTGAGTGAGTTGGGGTCAAGACCCAATTTGTCAAGCTCGGCCCGAGAAATCATCTGATCACCAACATCGTATGTAACATGATTCCATGCCTTGTCGACTTCGGGACCGTATCCGACAAACTCAGACATCTCAAGGGCTGGCGTGATGTTGTATCGAACAGTGTGAAACTCTGCTACGCTTTCTGCAGGAGCTGTCTACTGTTAATGGATAGTTCGTAATGAGCTACGACAAACTTACAGTAAGGAAAGTTTGGCTGATTGCACATGCCATTTTGTGAAGGGCTGGCCCGGAGTAGTAATGAAAGGGCAAAGAATGCCAAAGAGAAAGACAGTAAAACACCATGACATATCCAGACCAAGATTGGATGTTGACTGGATTGTGAGATGTATGGTGAAATGTTGGTGTAGAGAGGTAAAGGTGATAACAGAGCATTCTTCTCATATGTTTGTTGCTCCTCATCGTCAGCAACTGCACGGTACTTTGAATCCATTATTGTGTGTAATTGGATAATAGATTGTAACTAAAGAAAATGAATGATTGGCTGAAGGAAAAGAGATGAAGATGAAATTCGGTAGTGGTGAAAGTTAAATCGATGCATCAGGATACGAAGCGATGATGCGTCGCTGTATATATCAATGTCCAGAAACCCGAATCTATAATTTGTCTCTTCTCCCCTGTCTTTCGAATCTGTACAGTAAGCGGATAATCGGCTTCCAATGACAAACTCTTCAAACGCCAAGACGAAACGTGAAATGTTCGCGCGGGTTTGACAGTTTCGCTCTCATCTCGAATCGGAACTAGTAGGTACTTATCAAGAGAAAATATAGCTCTAGACAATATCTGTAACAGGGGTTTGTAATATTCTCAGGCAACGTGAAGCACTATACGTCGTAGCCGTCAGGGCTCGTCACTTCTAGTCCAATCATGTGAAACCATCGAAACTTGTTCGTGTTTTATTTCCACCAATAGCGAGCGGCTAAAAAATTCAGCATGTCATTCGCGATCTCGCGTTTATTAACTAACAAACATGTCCAGTCCAGAGCGTTGGGTTTCGGCCGAAGCTGGCGTTTCATGATTGGCCGTTCTAACCGTCCCTACACCTTGGTCCTAAAACTATCTAGCGGGAGGCCTTGAGTCTGGCGAGGGTATCAAGGAGAGCGTGCTTTTTTCGTATACGGCGGTTATTCCGTTGACTCAACAAAGCGGCAATTTCGGCATCAAGACCACGAATTTTCAAACGATATCGGTCTTGTGCTTGGCGCTTGCGTTTTACGATTCTCTGAACTTGGGATCGAGGGGGGGAGATCTATTCTGAGAAGCATAGAATCTGGGGGAATGAGCGGGTTATCTCATCTCAAGTTCATCACATACCGAGTTGAGAAGTATAAGAAGCTTGCCATCTTCAGCTAGATTTTAGTCTCTTCAACCAACTCACATTTCCTTCTTCAATCATCTGAGCTTAGCTTTGCTTGACGCAATCGTTTTTCTCTTCTCATCAACTTTCAAGGCTAGTCCTAATTATATTTACATCACTCTCATTTTTACCTGCCGGTCAGAAATCACTTTCTACACCTTTCACCACTTTTATTATTCAAGATGTATTTCACCAACGTCATCGTCACTGCCCTCGCCGCTCAGGCCTTCTCTCAAGACGGCCGAGTTCCTCGCGCTAGTGTTGGACAGGTCGCTGTAAGTTACTTGACTTAACTCATAACAGTTCCAAGCTAACGAGTTGTAAGGCCTTGATGGCTGCTGCAGCTCTTCCAGGAAACGCCCTTGCTCTTCCCATATTCAGCGTTGACAAGCGAGAGGTAAGTCACATTGGTATCTACTAGTAACCCATCATCTAACAATCACAGCCCCATCACCAGGGTGCTCAAAACAAGCAGAACAACCAGGCCCAGGACAACCAAAACAACAACCAAGCCCAGGGTCAGAACGCTAATGCCAACGCCAACGCCAATGGATGTAACGCCAACAACAAGCGAGACGAGGAGGAGCTCGTAGCTCGTCACCACCAAGGTGCCCAGGGCGGCAACGCTAAGGGCAACGCCAACGGAGCCGCCGCCGCCGCCAATGGCTGCAACAACAACAACAACAACAACAACAACAACAACAACAACAACAACGCTGCCGCCAACAGCGGCAATGCCAATGGTAACAACAACAAGCGAGACGAGGAGGAGCTCGTTGCTCGACACCACCAAGGAGCAAAGGGCAAGAAGACCGGAGCTAAGAACATGAATGGCAAGAACAACAAGCGAGATGAGGAGGAGCTTGAGGAGCTTGTTGCTCGACATCACCAGGGCGCTCAAGGCAAGGGTCAGAAGGCCAAGGCCGCCGGTGCTAAGAAGAACAAGGCTGCTGCTGCTGGTACCGCCAACAAGGCCAACATGGCTAACAAGAATGCCGCCGCTGGTACCGCCAATAACGCTGCTACTGGTAACAAGGCTGCTGCCGCTGGCACTTCCAACGCCCAGGCCGCCAACAACAAGTGCAAGCGAGATCTCGAGGCTCGTCACCACCAGGGAGCCAAGGGCAAGCAGAATGCTCAGGCCGCTAACTGCAACTAAGACAACTCATCCACAATACTTGGATAGGTACTAGCAAGACATGTAATGGTTGGGGAGAAGTGGGGAGATAGATGTCTTGACTTGGAGTGATGGGGTGCTGGAAATAATGGGCTGGCCCATGGGATCCGGTAATTAGAGTGCTAGTTAAAATAATAAGACTAGAGAGTTCGGTTCAACTTCGTTCTAGTACCTGTACATCATTGAGTTGAGTTGATATGTGGCTTGCATGTGGCCGTGCATAATGAGCCTGTGGCCGTGCTGACAAGGGTTTCAACGATAACTCGCTTTCTAACCGAAGCTGAGTTAGGTTTAGTCTTTCACCATCTGCACTCTCTCCGCCCCCCTCCACCGTCTCTCAGGGACCTTTACATGCTACTGTTAATTTGCTGCCCTTTATCAGCCTCGATATAGATAGAGCCGGAAATTTGACATCAAAAGCATAACTGCAGGAGCTCTTCCATGCTCGATTGAACTCGTTAAATATATGTTTCCCCTATTTTATGGCATTTTCTTGACATAGAAGTGCATTCTTTGTGGCTTTTAACTAACTGGTGAATCAAGTGGGTCCAGTTAGTGCCTCTGCAGATTTGGTATGTACAGCATCAACTTTCCAACAAGCCAAGCCTGTAAAGAGGTTCTGCTCTATCTGTTATATCTTTTGTTATTTATAGGTTCTGTCCCCCAACGGCAGATTATCAAGAATCCTGCAATGTGTTTTACTTTGACGGAATAACCCTTGGATCATTTCTCAACAGCCAAACTAAGACGTATTTGGAAGTGCTCTGGTGAGGGCTGATTGGTTGTGACCTGTCCAGAGTTGCACTATGCTTAAAATGGAACTGCTTTGAGCAAATCTTATTCGTCAATTCCGAGAAGTCTGTGCGGTTGAGCTTTATGACAGGAAAAGAGGAGTGCATTTAAGGAATGGGTATCCCATGAGTAGGAAAAGAGTAACACGACGTGCTTTCTCGATGCTGCTATAAAGCCTCATCCCTAGACCTCACCTCTTCTCTACCCTGTTCCATGTCCCTTCCTTTGTGCCGACTTGTGCCTTCTTGACATGGCTGCTTCAACAATGGCATGTGACCCTCTATCAACTCCACACCTATCAGCTACCTATCCGCTGTTATCGCCCTGTGAGATTACGGCAGAGGGCTCTACTACACCTTTTGAGTTCATCTATGGAGTATTAAACCTTTATTCTTTAGAAACACACTTCTTGCTGATTAGAAGTCGCAGCTTAGAGATGGGAGCTATCAGAATCCCCAATCAAGTATAATGGGGGCGGCGGATGGGGGATTTTTTACTCCAAGTCCGTCCATGATACAATTAACAGACAACGCCAAAGACTTAGAAGCCTATCCCAGCCCTAGACCTAATAATGCTCAGAACGTACGTACAGGTCCAGTTTCCCAGAGGTTCTATGTGTTGATATACTGATCCGGATTTACAGAAGCGTCGTTTGCAAAATCGGGAATCGCAACGTCGGTTTCGCGAACGCAAAGAGCAACTGCACAAAACACTTCAGGAGCAAGTGGACAATCTTCGTGCAGAGTATGATGCGCTACTTGGCAGATACACTGAGAGCACCGCCGAAGCTAGCCTGCTCCACCAGGAGAACGATGTGCTCCGATCGGAGGTCAATGATCTTCGCCGACAACGAAAACTCATGCTGAGCGTCATGAAGATGCTGCGAGGCTCACGGCCAGCATACGAAGCCGAAAAAACAGCGGCGGGGCTTCTAAGCGACGTTATACACTATTTGGGAGATCTGAGCGATGATCCTGCAACCCCCGACACGCGCTAGCCGCCACTTGCTATTTGTTTGTTTATATGGCCTCATTGTCTGCCCCCCCCCGCGTTTCTTTATTACAGCATGTTATAGATTGGGTATGGTTAGGAATAATACTTTCTCTCCTTCTTTTTGCCTTCATTTGTGAGAACATAGCCATGGTTACTCATAGTATCGCTGCAGAATGAATCTATGTATGGCTAGGGCGGGTGAGTAATAAAGGGCTGGCGGCTGGTGAGGGGTTCGTTTTTTCCCTTCCCCGCTTATTAGCGCAGAAGAAGGGCTTGATCTCCAGTAGACGCCCCAACCACCGGACTCAGGGCACCTCCCTGAAATCGATACAGATGCCGCCAAAACCGAAAGAGAGACAGGAGTGTGGTTTCATCTTCGTCGGGGGTCCAGCGCTGACGGACAGGACGGGGCCGGTGAGATCTAGGCTTCTTCAGCAAGCACATCGCCAGAAGAAAATCCAGCAAAGGCAGAATGCGACAATTGAGCGGGAACTACTTTTGAGAAGCAGAGGGGGTACCGTTTGTACTTGTTACAAAGATGATAGGCTGCTTGCGGTGAAAACCCCTGGTGAATCGCAAACTACAGGAAATCAGCCCATCAGGCCTAGGATGTCTGCACCTCCTGGAATAGGACGAGGTCAGTTGTGCCCTTTCTGCACAAAGCCTACGGTTCCGCCAAGCCAATCTCGCGCGATGCAAATATGGGATATAGGAGCTGGTAATTTCGACCCCATGATTCCATTGGACAGCACGACTTCCCAGCTCAAAGTGCACGAGATTTTGCATTTTGCTTGCACTTCTATCTGGCCCAATTTCCGTCCGTTAGACTATGCATCAAACTGTTATCGCTCCTGGATATTCCCCTGGGATGATAAAGTCCAACTATACGCTATCCTCTGGGCAGCATCTTATCACCGGGAGGTCCTTAAACTGAGCTATGGGGATCCAACTCCTCAGACTGGATCCAAAGAGCAGCTCGTGCTCAAGGGACTGGCTCTCGAGGCTCTGCGGAATGAAGTAAACGCATATACTGGGGTAGAACCGATAGACAGTATCATTATGTGCATTCTCTACTTGGCTGTGAACGATACAGTTCACAGAGGTTTATATCGCGAAACCAGCCCTTTCAATCCTCCATTCACTTCTCTACACGCTCTAGATTTCTACGGCAGTCGAGATTATCACCCGGCTCATTGGGCCATTATTGAGGACCTGCTGAGTCGCTGTGGTGGAATCCATGCCCTTTGCAGGTTTGGGCTTGCTTGGCTTCTTTCAATATCTGATATAATGAGAGCGGCCCATAGTCTTGACAAGCCAATATATCCTTATACGGGACTTGGTGGCAAGAGGATGTTTATGGAACCCCCACTTGTATCATTCGAGTCTTTTGCTCCTCAATTCGCTCAGGATACTGCAGGATCTGGCTTTGATGATCTGATATCTCTGGACCCTCCGGTGCGGCGTGAACTTGTGGCTACGTTTTCCAACATTGGACAACTATCCTGCATACTGCAATACTACACGGGGGAGGTTTGTACTCCAGAGGCCATTGACATCCTGGGTGATTGTCGGAATTACGTGCACTTCTACCTGTTCTCATCACCTGGCGCAAATTCCACCGCGGAGCAGATCCTGCAACACACCGACGCAGAGCCAGAGGCGATTCAGCTATCTCGGGAGATCTATGCAGTTTGTCGCCTTACATTGCATTTATATGCAATTCATGTGAGCTTTCCAATCCCGCGGTCGGCTGTTGTCAGGAGGCAGCTTCTACAGCTTCTTCGGCCTAAATTTGAGTTTCTGGCTAAAAAGGGCATCGCTCGACCGGTTTTATTATGGTGTGTTAGTGTTGCGCTGGTTGCCTTGGATATAGACTCTGACAGACTGATACTCGATATATTCAAGAGGCTCTGTTGCAAGCTTAAGGTTGAGAGACTGGAGGATTTGTTAGTACTACTTCGAAAGTTTGCTTGGGTTGATGCAGCAGTGGAACACCAGTATCAAAGGTTATCTAATGTATTCAAATGATAAACCTCTTGATGCCTTGCAGACTCTAACATCCATGGTGTCTTGACCTCGCTCCTTTTATGTTGAACTTGAGTTGCTTGTGGCTAAAGATAATTAGAGTGGCCATGCTGACAAGGTTGCAACGGACTCGCTTCCTAACCGAAGCTGAGTTAGGTTTAGTCTTCACAACTAACGATCTCCGCCCCCTCCACCGTCTTTTCAGGGTCCTTCACGTGATACCCCTCGCGAATGCCTTTTTGATCCGCAACGCTTTATCAGGCCAGATATAGATCGAACTGGAAATTTGACACAAGAAAGATAGTTGATAGGCTCTGATGATACTTGGAAAAGTTATTATATATGCATTTTACCTATTTCCTCGTATTTTCACGACGTTGCAATGTATTCTCTGTGGCTTTCGACTAACTGGCCAGAACACTCTACACCCATGTCTTTAAGTGGGCTATCAGGCCATTTTTGAAAAGTCTGCCTCCCAATTCCATCCCTTCAACCTTCCAAAAACCAAACATCTACAAACATATTCATTCTTGGCAGATATCGACAAAATGGCTCCCAAGAAACCCGAGCCCGTTATCGACAATGTCGTCGCCTTTGGAAGAGTCCGCAAGAACTTGAAGATGGGATGCGTCGGTCTTCCTAATGTTGGAAAGTCGAGCTTGTTCAATCTCTTGACGGAGCAGAGTGCTGCGGCGGAGAATTATCCTTTTTGTACTATTGAGCCTAATGAGGCGAGATGTGCTGTTCCTGATGCGAGATATGTGAGTTATGATACTGAGGGATATTGTGGGCTTTGGGCTAATGTTGGTGAAATTAGGACTTTCTTTGTGATCTTTGGAAGCCTCCGTCTATGTACCCCGCTTATCTTCAGGTCACCGATATTGCTGGTTTGATAAAGGGTGCTTCGCAGGGAGAGGGTCTTGGAAATGCCTTCTTGTCGCATATTCAGGCCGTTGATGGCATGTTCCATATTGTCAGGTATAAGTCCCGCGAAAAGACACACGAGGAACTGGGCTGACTTGAATGCTTAACAGAGCATTCGATAACGATCAAGTCTTGCACGTTGATGACTCGATTGATCCTGTCCGGGACTTGGGTTAGTTCAACGCAATCCTTTGAGCCAACTAAACTGACTCTTAGGTCATTTAGAAACTATTCAAAGCGAGCTCTGCAAGAAGGATCTTGGTATGTGCTTTTCTCGCCTAATAAACAAAGCTAACCTGTGTTATAGACATCCTTGCGAAGCAAATCGTAGCAGAGGAGCTCATCGTCAAGAAGGCTGGCGGCAAGTACAAGATGCTGCCTCTTTTCACCGAGACAACGAATAAGATCCGAGAAGTCAGTCATGAATCTCAAGGTTGAACCCCAGAGAAGGGCTAACACAAGATAGATGCTGGAGAAGAACATACCAGTTCGAGATGGAAGCTGGACACCCGCCGAAATCGCCCTCATCAACGAGAAGATCCAACTCATCACCACCAAGCCCGTCATCTATCTCGTCAACTTGACGATGAAGGACTACCTTCGACAAAAGTGCAAATATCTGCCTGGTATTGCCAAGTGGGTTACTGAGCACGGAGGTACTCCTCGTGATATTATTCCCTTCTCGATTGAGTTTGAGGAGAAGTTGCACAGCATGAAGGATGATCCTGATACTCAGGCTGAGTTCCTCAAAGATATCAAGGTTAAGTCGAAGTTGGATAAGATTATTACTGAAGGATTCACAAAGCTTGGACTGCAATACTACTTCACAGGTGCGCTCCAACTCTGCTCTGCGTTGAGCTTGATACTGACTGGATATAGCTGGTGAGAAGGAGATTAGATGTTGGACTATTCCCAGAGGTTGTCTAGCACCTCAAGCCGCTGGAGCCATTCACAGCGACTTCGAGAGAGGCTTTATCAAGGCTGAGGTTGTTGCATATCAAGACTTCCATGATCTCTGCGAAGGACAAAAGTCCATGGGTCCGATTAAGGCGGCTGGAAAGTACCGACAAGAAGGAAAGTCATATGTAAGTGCACGCAACTCGATCCCTGATGTATAAACTCACTCTTTGTCTTCACAGGTCGTTCAAGATGGAGATATTATCCACTTTCAGTTTAGTAAGTGAAACATATCATAAATCGGCGGACTATCCCGAACGTTGTACTAATACTGTTCGGTAGATGTTTCGAACAAGAAATAAATATGGCTGGAGAGAATAGTTAACCCAAATGCTGATTAGACAAAAATGTTTAAGCAGGTCTGCTACTGCTTAAGGTAGAAACTTGCACAGCTATTTTCTTTGTCTATAGCAGAACCGTACAATTTTTCTATACCCACCAGCCAAGATCCCAGACCACTATCCTCCAATCCTTGTCAATAAATAAGCTTAAGAGGGGTATCCAGTCACATTTTCAACCCTTATTACACAAGGCTTTCCAAGCCTTTGGTGATATGACGTCGGTTATTGCCGAGACCAATAACCGGTAGGTCAGATAAGCTTCCGATTGAGGCAATGCCCCCCACGATTCAAAGCAGGCAGTGAGAAAACTAAGATAATTGGCCCAATCCTTCGTCATCTGCCATTTAGCAGAAGTCCAGGGCGAATCAGCGTCCTGCTTTGCCCAATAAAGCTGAAAGTCGGTCAAGCGAGATCACTGAGGGCAGGGCGTTGTAATTGAGGCCCTCCAATATTATCTTCACCTGCATATCGACCTACATGCACATCGCAAGGAGAATACTTGGTGCGGTTGCCTTTTGCAAAATAATTATTGCACTCTGGCAAGGCGTGCAGAGCCTCATAATGAGTTATAAGAAGGCAAGTGTCCACCTGATTAATAGATCAACACCGACCACTCCACTATATACATCATATTCATCCAATTATCTCCTTTTTAGTACCAATGTCTCCCACTAACACCAAAGGGCTGCCAATCATCACGGTCAGTGCCGCCGAAGCCGAGCCTCAACTCGATGTGCCGCCGTTAAGTGGAAACTACAAGTATGACGGTGATGGTCTTGTACGTATTCGGAACAACCATGGTGACCTTGGATTGTTGTTACGGGAGTATCAAATCGAGGGTATAGATGGCCAATACTGGACTGATAAGCTGCTACGGCATGTCTTGACAAGGGAACGAATCAAAGCCGAATTACAAGACGCAGACCACAAATTTAGCAACCACCAAGTCAAGCAGTACCTTGATAAGATACTCCCTTCAGACCAGCACAAATCATCAATGAGCTTCCTCAAGATCTTTACACTGCTGGTGTTAATAGATCGTCTCCGGGATATAGGTGATTTTATCGAGGAAGGGCTTGGAGACCAGCTGTTGCCAGTTGTGATCAGAAGCCAGAAAGTGTATTTGCTGAAAGACCCAAGGAGAGACCTCAGATGTTTTGAGAAGTGGAAAATCTTGCCTAAAGAAAACTTCGAAATGTTCCAATGGAGAGTTGATACACCATATTTTGACTCACCAAAAGGCCGATCTTTGAGGGTGATGCAGCTGCCGCCAGACACTCGCAAGCCATGGCGTAGGTCACCAAACGATGGGCCTGAGAAGTCCTTTGAGATGCCCGATAATGCAGGAGCTTTTGGTGTTGTGATTCGGGTTGACATCCATCCAACGTCGCACTCTTTCCAGCAGTTCTTAACCGGCGTGAGTGGCCAACCCTCAACAGCATACTTTCATCGAAAGCTGACATTGGAATAAAGATCAATCTGAACTGCACGAAATTCGCAATCAAGACACTCCATAATATTGCGGCCAACAATGAGCAGAAATTTCAGGCTGAATGGGACATGCTGAAGCGTTTTAGTGGGCTCGCCCATAATCACCTTGTCACCGTTCTGGGTGCTTTCAAACAAAAGGAGCAATGGAGCTTTATCTTCCCAAACGCAGATCACGACCTTAGCCACCACTTAGAAACTCAAGAACCTCTCAAGGACCGCCAAGGAACTTTGTGGATGGCCAGCCAGCTTTCGGGGTTGATAGGCGCACTCAATACCATACATAACCCCAAACATCTGATTCTGATTCAGGGAGAAAAAAAGCGCTACGGCAGACACGGGGACATCAAGTGCGATAATATCCTCTGTTTCAAAAAGTCAGGAACCGAGAAAGAAACAGTTCTTGTCATTTCTGACTTTGGCTTGTCGGCTTTTAACAGCGATAAGAGTCGCTCCAACATTCCCAATAAGAAGGTGCCACCAGTTCCGGGATATCGCCCCCCAGAATGCGACATTGAAGGCGGCACCGTATCAAGAGCTTTTGACATATGGACGATGGGATGTTTGTTCCTGGAACTGATAACCTGGTTCTTGGGTGGACCAAAGTATCTCGAAGAGTTTGACAAGGAAAGAACCACGATGTTTATCAACGGTTCAAACAACAACATCTTCTTCAAGTTCAAGAGGAAGCCTGGTAATGGGAACTATGTGGTGCTGGTAAAGCCAGAGGTCATTGACGTGAGTTGCTATTTGGAAATAATCCCAGTTGTTTGTTAACGTGTAATAGTGGATTCTTAAACTGCACCAGCATCCAGATTGCTCCGACTTCTTGCACGATGTGCTCGAAATTGTTGGAAAAAAGATGCTAGTGGTCCTGGCGGAAGGCAGAAGCA
The DNA here is from genome assembly GCA_002982035.1 of Fusarium algeriense. Taxonomy (NCBI): domain Eukaryota; kingdom Fungi; phylum Ascomycota; class Sordariomycetes; order Hypocreales; family Nectriaceae; genus Fusarium; species Fusarium algeriense. Next base: position 1,203 of record PVPY01001300.1, on the reverse strand, counting down.
GATCCGCATCTGGAAAGCTTTTAGAAGCTTTCCAGACATTATCTTGGAGTTGCAAGAATCGCGAGGGCTATATGCGTGGCAATCCATGGACAGGTGTTAGACTCGAAACTGCTCGAACTCGGATGAGAGAGAATAACGTCGCTGTCGAAGCACTCCCCAGCCAGACTGCACAAGCGATAATGAACAATGTTCAGATAAGTCTGCCAATCCATCGAGGGCAAACCAGGAGGTCTTTGAGGCCTGAGGAGCTGAACAATATGGATGAGCCTGAGAAATCACGAGGGTAAAGAGCTTGTTGGAGTTGGAGCATTTCACTAGGGATATTGCGGAAATCGAGGGGAATGTTTTATTAGAATGGTTGTCGAATTATTTCGTGCTTATCCATGTTATTAGGTATCCTTTGTAGCTTCACCCAATTGATGGTTTCCCAACATTAATAGTGCTCAACCATAGTAACTGCTTGTCTCATCCTTTGTTTCTCGTCCTTGAAATGTTAGAAAATATCTCAAAACAAGCTGTGGAATTACCAACTTCGGTCAGATCTCTGGGAATTGTACATTGGAATCTCCCTCGCTTCCACTGCATAATCAGTACGTTTTCGCCTCTTTCGAATTAGCTCAAAACTCTTACAATAACTGTCGAACTTCCTCGACCAAAGATGCTGGTAAAAAACGACTCCAAGGCGTTTTGTTCCGTGTATGTTGCACGAACAATTGCAATCGCCATTGTAACGAGATAAATGACAGCGTGACGAGATAAATAACAACAGTGGGAAACAAATGACCTATGTAGTTGTTAAGTACAAGAGTGGCACTTGGAACCCGAGTACAACCCTTGTGCGGAAGCGTCGGGCGGCGAGATAAACACATATCATACTCCATTCGCCACGGGTGCGCTTTTAATTGGGCCTGCAAATGCCTGCAGCTACTTGTCGCACCTTGCAGGGTGCACGTTGCTCAAACCATAATTAATGTCTTAGCATAGCCGACAACAAGGGGCTATCGCCTCAGAGGCAGGGAAGCCTACGGAGGGAAGCCGACGGGGCAGCCAGCCACCGCATTTCTCGAGAATTACATTGGATCGTAATTTGTGCACAGCCCCCTTAGCCGAGGGTAATAAGCGGCGTATTCCCTCTGATGCATATCTTGATTACGCCACTTGTTTGTTTCTTGAATGTTTTTCTTTTTTTTTTTTAAAAAAAAA
>PVPY01001297.1:0-22563 GCA_002982035.1 Fusarium algeriense | reverse complement strand
AAAAGACAGGTTTGCGTCCGTGATCCACCGAACAAGCAGGCGCTGGAATGTCGCTTTGTCAAATCGAGCAACCAGCTCGTCGTGAAGGTCATCCCTCTTCCGCTTCCTGGAGGTAAACTCATGGAGGTTGCATTGATTTAAAGGTCTCTCCAATACGTAGCGCTTTGCTTTTGATGGATCTGGATGGAAGACACTGTGTGCTTTGCTGAGGTGATTTTCAATGTTCCGGGTATTCGACGCGACATAGGCTTTTGGTTTGTGGACTTTCTGTTGGGTACAATGGCAGCAAAGCCAACTGGATGGGCCCCGTTCGGTGGTGGCAGTTTTGGCTTGAACATTGTAACCATGAGCCCAAAACCATCCAGTGGCTTGTCCAGTTCGAGTTGAGAGATTCCAATGGTCACGGACGGTTTGAGAAACTGTACTCCAGTCTTTGACGGCAATTGAGGTGCTGAGGGACGACGATGAATCTAGTTTTGGTAGATCTGGCTGACTGGATAACTCTGAGCAATTATTTGCATCAGTTACCGATTGACTGAACAAGTCGCTTGGAGTTGGCATTATGACAGATGCTCTATACTGTGAGTCGACTGTATGGTATGCCACTTGGCATTTGAAAAGGGGGAGCTGTTCAAGAGATTGACCAAAATTTGCGATGAGCTTGAGGAAAAGGTGGAAGAGAAATGATCTGACAGGGGGTGTTGGTAGGTAGTAAGGTGAGGGTACCGGTACCTTGCTTTGGAAGGGGATTGCGCACCAAAAAAAAGTCCCACTACTTTCCGTCTTCATCTTGGCGTCTATCTACATTTCGCCTACATATCCGACGGTAAGATAGATAGATAGATGACCCACATGGCCCCCTGGTAGATAGATAGATGTAGATCTACATCTATCTACATCTACATTTCGTCTATATTGGTAGATAGATTCCCCACCCTGATCGTGCATAGCAACTGCCGGGCCAGGGCGCCCAGGATTGTACGCGCTCGCAGGCTTTCGGGAGCGTCGTGCTGGCAAAAAAAGTAAGCGACTGGCGGGTCGCCTGGTCGGTGGAGGTTTAGGTCATCAACCATGTTGGCTAGTGAGATAGACTTTCCGGATCCGAGTCTCCCTGAATATAAGAAGGTACAAGACTCGCTTCTGCCTTTCCAATATTGATATTCGCGCTGCTGGGTGAACCAGCTCGTGTTTCCGCACCTGCGGATTTCCTTCCACGTTCTTTGATAGTCGTATGTCGAGCAAGAATCAAGGATACGGTGACGGTCCTCGAGTTTCTTGCGATATGACTCCGCTTCAGAGGTTTTAGAAATAGATACAAGATGGCGGCTTTGCTCTTGAAGTTGTTGTGCCATCAGCAAGTTCATCTCCTCCTTGATCGCATTGGCCCATAGATCAAAATCCGACTGATAACTGCTCATGTCGGTTTCCGTCATGAACGAGACAAGCTGTGCGAACATCGACTTTTGCGTCAACTTTAGGAGATCATGGCAGATGCGGACAACTACCAGGAGGTATTCAGAGAGGTGTGATTGCAGCTTCTTGGATCGTGGATAGAGTAAAGCCATGGCCTGGTAACGGGGTGCTGATCGGCCGACGGTCATGAAGAGTTCTGACAGTTTGTCAAACCAGGCAGAGACATTCACAAGCATCTACGCGAGCGATTAGCGAGAAAAAACTGTTCGTCACGTGGGAAACCAACAAGCAATGTCATCCGCACCAGCGACCAGACGCCGCATGCAATAATGTTCTGGGATCCGCCCACCACGATGTCCCCAAGGGCGGCAAATTGCTGGACAGCCTCCAAGACGTTGACGAGACGGGTTCCGAAACAACGGCCGCCACCGACATTTCCTGCAACACGACGGTCAATTTCGGCCGTCAGCCGCATAACATCATGGATATTCGGGGGGGAGTGACATGATTGACGCTTATTTGAGTAAAAGGGAGCTTTTTGCTCGTCAGAGAGGTCCATTTCGAATTGTTTGATGGCTTGCGCGAGGCGGATCTCGGGCTTTAGCGGCACAATCCTTTCTAGTAGAGTAGACATGGTAGGCGGTTCAGCGGTCCTTTGAGGGGCCTGGTCACCGGGGATCGCTGACGAGTTAGTCAACCGTTAACACTGTTCTGTCAAAGCAATCAAGAAAGATGAGGAAGAGAGGAGAAGGAACAGAAGGAAGCCTAATTGCGCGCGTGAGGGGTAGATTAGCCCAGGTTCGGGCAGACAAAGCACAATACAGCCGCATCAGCCACCACCCATTTACCGCGACACATGTCATCCCGGGTATGTCACAATACTCATAAGCAATTTTTAGGTATGTCGTTTGGCGGTATGTGAGTTGGTCAGACGAAGAATACTCTCACAAGATGCACCTGCAGAATCACGCTGAGGTCATACATGGCCTAACGCCTTGGCCCGCACGCCCATTTTGGCGGAGGATTTGACTCAAATCGCCTGCGAATGATTACCTTGGATCGATTAAGAACTAGATGCGGGAAAAGATATTATCACTAACCATCCATATTTTGAACTTTATTGCTTAATCGCAAAGCAACAAGAAAGAAGTTTCGAAAGGAGATAACCTATACATAACTAGGGGAAATTACTATTAAACCAGATCTGCCGCGATGGGGCTGCGTTACGTGCACGGGCCATGATTTCTTGTATCAGGACCCAATACCGAAGGGCACGGACCATCAAATCGTGTATCAGGACCTGATATGCGGGGTAATTGATACAGTAGGATCTCCAAAACACCGTCCCTCTTTCAGTGAAAGAGGATTTTACAGGGGTATGAGCCGATGAGAGGCAGTGAGTTTCCTCTTTACTGAAAATGGGATGGACCATAGGGATGTAGGACATAAGTTAAAATATATATAATTTTATATTGACCATTCCACAATTTAAAACTGATACCGAAGTCGCTTATCGAATGGTACAAGGTAATCAATACCTTGAATAACCTCAGGGTCACCAAAGACTTCTGCTGTCGGACGATCCAACCTAAAATACGACAACTTGTCAGAAAAGAAAGCAACTCGTTCAATACCCTCCGGTGCAAATGCGGCCTTTACATGCCGCCTGGATTGAAGTTGACAAGAACGAGCTCCTCTACGTCGAAGGAAAGAAAAGAGTGTAGAGACAAGGACGCTCTCTCCTCCGAAATCGAGCGCAAAGAATGCTCTTACAAGTCTCTCCCCACCAGGCCTGTCCTGACTGTCCATGAAGCTTGCCAGCTTAATCTTACGGGTCCGCAGCGCTCCCAGGCCAAGCCAATCATCGCTATAACAGGACTCGAACATATCTCGCCAAAGACCATGCAGATCCATGCAAGTCACTTCCTCCGTCACCTGGAAAGGCACGTAAACAACAGCAAAAGGTGTCCACCTTCCAAGCCGTACCATCGAGTCAAGGATGGATACATCATAGGAAACCCAAGTCTCATGCTCGTCCTGATCGCATTGCCGACCATCATTCTGCTCATCACGAGCAAGACTCGAAGAATCCATTTCTTCCGACATCCCGGCTACAGAAACCGAATGGAACAAGAAGGAGGACCACTTTTGAAGTATCCTTCCACGTGTCGGTGGATACCACACAAAGGTTGTCCCTCTCGTGATTCGTTGCTATCCAAGCAACCAACCAAATGGATCCCTTCAATTTCCCATTCCGTCCACTCACATACGCTAAACGCTATTCGCTTTCTTACTGGTGCCTCAGGCCACTCCTACGTTTGTGGTCCTTTGCTATTATCTTAAAATGCGGGCGCCTTTTCCGCTGATCCGTGGTTCGCACATTGGTGAATGAGGCTCTGCACCACGATGAATCGCTGTGAGGGCTAGCCAATTTCCCTATGTGGGCGCTTGAGCTGTGTTCCACTCTTCGCATATTGAGGGGTAAACAGCTCAGCTTTTCCATTTTCCACGTTGTACACTGTTTGCCACCATTCACCGCCACTATTTACCACCACTATGGAGCTCAGCTGGACCTCACTACTATTAGCAGATATCGCTCGCAACCCGCTGTGGATTTCCAATTGTGTCTATCATCGTCTCACGATGCTAATACCCTGCGGTGAATAGACAGCTAGGCTGTATAGCACTTCTGTACAAGATCATTCACTTTTATGACCAAAGGGAGCAACAAGAAAACATATCTTGAAAGAGCTTTTGGCATTCTGTTTTGAGGCCCTACCTTCTTGCGTCAGTCGCGACAAGGGGTCCACTTCGCGTCATACTGGTCCATGCCGCATTCGATTACTCTCGCGCTTTTATGCTTCTCTGACAAAGTCAATAGACTAGGTTAGCAAATTACTAGTAAAGCGAGAACGAGTTTCCAGCCGCCAACTGAATTTATTTAGATAGTCTTGCTAGGTGCCAGCGGAATCCGATGACGCAACGGGAAACACGCTCTACAAATTAGGGTTATCGCTTGCAAGATTTGGATGAATTTCATTGTTGGCTGTTTGCCCACGTCACACCTTACCATGCATGCATGGTGCACATTCCGATTGCCTGATGACTAGCTTGAACGGACTCCCGCATATGCGACATGTGCACCAGAACCAAAATCACGATCACTAATGAATTGAAGATCTTCCTGCTGAGCTCCCTCCGACTACCAGTATATCATAATAATACTGACCATACAATCTTCCATTTTCCTTTATCCAACCCTCATTATCGCCAATCGGTCAAGTCATCACATTCAAGTACAACCCAAGCGTGGCAATAGACCCCAATGTCTAAGCCGTTCGAGCCGAGAGTCGGCACTCCATTCGAACCCCCCAATCCTTTCAACCAATACTTGAACGATTCCGTAGAGGCTATTCCAAGATATCTTTTTCGTGTTTCAGATCCCTCATCGTATGGCATAACGAGTCGGGCCGAGGTATGCTCACCAGCCGCCCAAGCCACGATTATAGAGGCTGTCGATCTCTACAAGATGCCGACCGAGGAGGCCGCCCAAGCTCTCGGTGGCCACCTGTGGTGGAACTGTACTCCTTCTGGTCCAGGCGCATGTAATCTCATGTCGTGGACCAGCTCTCTTCTTATCGCCCTCCAGTACGGCGTCTATCGACATAGAAGTCTACAGAACCCTCACGAGATGTCTGAAATCAAAATTCTAATGGTCGACACTAGACAGTTTGATCGCAACGCCTTCGCTCGTGATCTGCAGATCCTTGCTGCTTTCAAGGAAGTCTCTGGGGAGCATAAATTAGGCAAACTCTATGAATGGCGCAATGGTGATCTACTTTCTGGAGAATATCTCTCTCAGGGAAAACTTGTCATTGATCCCAAGAGATCTTGTCAGGTTTCTTTGGAAGACCTCGTGACCCGAGGTCTCTTCAGCGTCTCCATTGGGCTAGGCGACCAGGAACACTGGTCTCGATGGATCAGACGAGTTGAAGAACTACGGAGAGAGATGTGTTACCAATCAACGCAATTGAGTGCTGTAGTCATCAAGACAGCCGTGAGGGTAGCCATGGCTTTTGAGCCTTTCAAACTACCAGCAGCCATAATGCTCCTCAGTCTTAGCCCGTATAACTTCTTCAAAAATGTTTCAGCTATTTTCGAGGAGCTAATAAAAAATGGATTCGGTAAGATTCAATCTAAATTAATCCTTTTGACGTGCCTATACATCGGGACTAATAATCAACGTAACTAGAGAAGGAATTGCGACAGAATGCGGCCTTTGCTCAGTTCAGTCTTGATAGTTATACAGGCAGGTTACCTGAGTTACACAGGTGGAAAGATTTGTATATCTGCATTGCTGAACAGTTGACGCTGAATGGCCATGAATCGCGACGAGGGGTGGAAGAGGTTGACACTGAGAAAGATAGCACGAATGATCTCAACGACGCGTTTTCAGGTTTGAGTATTTAATATTTCGCCACACAGAAATAAGAAGGTATCACTAAGAGGTCTTCTGGTCAACTGCAAAGCTCAGGTTCAGGTTCGGATTTTGTTTTAGCCACCATCTCTTTGACTGTTACAGCCCTCCACTTCGTACCTCGCCCCACCTCCGCTAGTCATCACATCAGTATAGACATGGTCGTCAGATAAGTATGAGTAATCAAAACATATGCATGTGTACGGACCTGACGCAGGTAACCCAGCGACGTGCACAGACCATTGTTGTTGTAATTCGTCGAATTACCACCACGACTGCGTACAGTAGGGCCGCTCGTGTTCTATGAGACTACGGGTGTTTTGGTGGCGCTGCCATCATCGTACTGATTTAGGAGAAATGAAAAACGATTTCTTGGCACCTTTGGGCCGAGACGGCTATCCTTTTGGTAAACCATTATACGCGAACCTATTTTGGTTCATAACTAGATGATTGCCTGTACTTGATGATCTCCTCTCCGAGATGTTCCTTTAATAACTCCTGGGTTTTATGGAGAAGTTTCTCTAACGAGTCCTCGGTACCAACGTATGAGTTGTCTGATCTAACCAAATGTAAAACTTCAAATATTTGGGCCCCAATCATACGTTCCCAATCTATTGGACATCCAACTACACAAGCAGAAACAATACCCCCATCATCCTTCACTGTTACAACCTCAGTCTTGCGGGATGGGTAGAGTACACTTAGGTTGGCTAGACTGTTAGAATGTCCGAAGGAAAGGACAGGGGTCGTACCTTGGATCAAATGTTGTAAGGCTGCAGCTGTTTCGAAAGTACTCGGCGCCATGGAAAAATGATACACTAAAAGCCCGCTTTCAAAATATGACAGAGCGATGAACGACCCAGTAAAGAGTAAAGGGCACCTAGGGTGATTATTGAATAGAAAGGTGGTGATTGTTGTTGCTAAAGGAATGCCAAAGGACTTCTCGGGATGAAGGTTGCTGAATGGGGCAACGAGAGGGAAGGGAGATGAGGTGGATAATATGAGCTAGATGCGACATTCCTTAAATAGTCTGCTATCTACGGTGTCTGAGAGCCTCTAAATACAACTAACCTATAGGTACTGTGGATATGTGTGTAAGCTTATCGGCTTCATGGGCGCATTCGGCGTTGCGAAATAAGCTATTACTGATACGCAAGATTATGAGACATCCTACCAAAACTGGCCACGTAGCTGAGGCATCTTACTCCACGATATCTCTTTTAAATGGGGTGGATCACAGTTGCATATTTTGTGGGTACAATTCCTTGTTGGGATCGTCTTCCTCCGGGTATGCTCTTAAGCCTCCTGTGGCTGCCGTTTTGCACGCTTAATGGAGTCAACGTGGACACGCCGCTAGGGGCTTACCCAGTACCCCGCACAATGATCTGCAGCCGTGATCGACAAAGACCACGCGTTGTGAAGTTGAATGTAGACAGACCTAGGATCCTGTGCTTGCGAGGAGTACGACTCTAATCATGCCAATATGACCATTTGGTCATTTGGCAGTTTGACACTTTCGAGATTGTTAGTCGTCACATAACCGATTTATTTCTAAGGAAGGCATGGAGCACGGGTAGCAAAGTGCACAACCCATTTGTGTACTGCGGATTAGAAATTTAAACAGTAATAGCTTCACCGGTGATATTGGTTGAGAGAATGCCGTAATGTTTGGATTGTAGTTGCCTTGGCTGCAGCTGGTGAACTGATCTGGACAAGGTGGCATCTCTTATCTTTTTACGAGGATGGGGATGACGAGACTAAAGCTGCTGTCATGGAACGGGCCGGTCTTGATGATCATCATACCTAGTAAGCCGCTGGCGGAGGCTGCCGACAGCCCACTATTTCCCTTATCTGACATTACATAAGGTGTAAGCCTATGATCCCTATAATGATGAGGGCGTTTGTATCTTTTCCAAGTTTCTGTCTCTCCCGCGCAATAAAGTGAGCCGCCGTTCTGAATGCATATTTTCTTGGTCTCTAATTTGATTGAATTTGATTTGCAAGTTTTTTGAAATAATCAGCAATTGTCTAAGGCTCCCGTAAGCCCCTCAGCAAATAATCAGCTACCATATGTGCCAATAAGAGGCTACGCAAGGTCTGTCGGCTAGGGTCAGCTGGTCAATCACATCAACCCATCAGCCAATGCCCTTGCTACAGCTGGTCAGACAAAGTCTTAAATGAGTGCGGTACCCCCCCACGTTTTTCACTTTTCACTCTTCGCAGTGGCAGTGTAGGTCATCCCTCTCGTGTTTCTCGCTACCCCGTCCTGCCTGACGCTTGTTTATGGAGGGATCGACAGCTTCCAAGGTCAGGACGGCAAGAGTGCATAGCTGTCTGCAGTCTGAGGCCCGTCGCTTTCCTATTGGCGTTGGTTGCGAACATCCAATGATTTCTTTTTTCATCTGTCCCTGGTGTACTTGGACAACCAATAAGTGCAATTTAACGAGGCATGATCTGGTTGCCCTTTTCACGAGAGAAGAGAAAGGAGACAACATGGAGAGCCAATTGACTCCACGCACGATACTGTCGCGACAACAGCCTGACATTAGCTGTAATTGATAATGAGTTAACGGTGGGTTTTCACTGACGTGTTGTAGGGTTTGCAGGGAATCGGCTGTCTCTCCAAGTTGTCTCTCATCTCTTTTTTCGTGACAAGAGCAATCATATCATGCCTGGGTCAGCTGCACTTATTGGTTGTCCAAGTACACCAGGGACAGATGAAAAGGGAAATTTCTTCATGTTCTCGACCAATGCTACTAAGAATGGGAATGTAATGGGGCCACATGAGCTGCAACTAGCTACGCACTCTGCCGTTCGTTCATCAGGCAGAGCGGGGTAACAAGATGTCCTAGAGGGATGCTCCACATCATCACTGCAGGGCAAGGATGCCGCAATAATTCGATATGTGATAACCATGCATGCTTACGGTTTGAATCCAGTTGCGAACACTTAGGCGATTTCAGCGGCTGCGAGGCGATCTGGACTCCGAGATTACAAGGTTTGCAGTTTTATCCACTTTTAACCACATCAAATTGTCCGTGATGACAAGATAAACCCATGCGGATGAATCTATCCAACCAGGCGGTATGTAAAATGCGTCTGCTTGGATCAGGATCCTATCACGCTAAAGGCTCAGGGTGAGTTTGAATAGCTGGAAGCGTGCAGGACGTGTATTGGTTTAGCTGCAGATGTGACTAAGTTAAGGATTGTTGGCGTGATCTGGTTTTGCCTGTTGGTCGTCACCATGCATTATAAATCATGACAAGCAATTTCAACGAATCAGTATGGTGGATTGGCTGATCGGTTGAATGAGGCCAGCCATACGTGGAAGCGGTTGCAGCAGCCGATCCAATAACATGACGGCGACATTTCAATGTTCGTCAAATCGATCATTGTGGGAAATTTGTTGCTTCACGTAACCAGTAGAAGAGATTCAGAATGTTATGGCTAAGTATGGAACGATTTCAAAAGTTTGACTATTGACATAAGCTACGAACATTTGTCATCTGACCAGACGCGAAGGCTGCTTCTAAGAGATAAGATGTCCTTCCGAGTTCACTATAACTTTAATAAGAATCGAAAGCTGAGCTAGATCATGAACAACGGTGAGCGAGTAGCGAGGCTGTGAGCCATGGTGACTTAACGCTCCGATGCACAAGTGACGAGTATTGGAACGCCACCATATCATGCATTAGCAAGCTATTAATTCTCTATCCTATTGGCTGAAACTACGCTGGTCAGCTGGCTCTGCCGGCCATTACCACCTGAACGAAGCTCAGCTGCGCAGAGCCAGCGCACACCCTCTTTCAAGTGAAAGAGGAAAACAGGGGTAATAGCCCAATCAAGACGCGTCAAAGTCCTTTTTCACTTGAATTTGGAGCTGGAATAATGATGTAGGAGGGATACCAGACGCTCTTTAACCCGCCACCGTCCTGTCGCGGATAAAACTTATATCCAATACCGTAGTGGGGATGTCTTGAGTTCGGACTTTCTTTCTTCCACATTTGATTCACAAGCAGTATACCCCGCATCGCATCGTCACTAACTGCGCGAATTATTTTTCTTACATCGTAAACCATTTTCAGATTAATCGGGATGGCAGATGAGATCACTGACCCAGAAGTACTAGCTCGGCACGTCACTTTGATAGAGCAACTTCGAAGCGGGTAAGCGTTTCCCCACTTAGTGCCAATTAGATCAAGGGCCTAACCAAATTTGCCAAGGGAACTACGGGATCAAGTCAAAGTCATCATGATCCTTGGGCATGCTGGGGCAGGCAAGAGCAACCTGCTGAAACTCCTCAGTGGAGATGCTGTTCACGTTGGTCATGATATAGGAAGTGGTAGGTCTTTACCGAACCTAGATTTTCCGCGGATTTTAAACCTCCATGCTAGGAACTGTTGATGCCCGTTGCGTTTGTACGTCGGTCGGTGATGAGCAATACCTGTTTATCGATACACCTGGCTTCGGAGCTACTGGCTACAGTGAATCAAGGGTAAAAAACATCATTCGGGGTACTCTCGGCTTTGCCACTCGCTGCTTTGGCGGTATTCATGGTATTCTCTACGTCCACAGCATTATAACTGAGCGGGAATATGAGGGCATGACCCAGAGTCTCGGATTTTTACGCAGCCTTAAGAGAGAAGGCAGGTTGCCCTGTCTTACCTTTATCACAACGAACTGGGATATTGTGCCACCACTTTTGAGACAAAAGTTTCAGGACAAGGTCACCAACCTTCGAACCACAAGGTGGCAGGAATTCGCCAATCATGGCTATATCGAGTTTGGATTTGACTACGATCACTATCCTGCTGAGATGAGAGAAGATAGAAGGGCTGAAATGGTGACCCAGTTAATAGACCGATTCAACGGGATTGACGTTATCCCTGTCCAAATGCCATTTTGGGAGTGGACCTAGGGGGAAATTGGGAGTAGTATTGCAGGTGGAATTGGGATCGCTATCTTTTATACTGGGGCCTTTGTCACATCCCCAGTCTGGCTGCCGGTTGCAGCTATAAGCCAAGGGCTTCAGAACGGGGACTTAAGAATTGTTGTTACTGGTAATGGGGATATTCGTATGGCGTATAACAACCCGAGTAGGTTTGCTTAGCTTATATTGTTATTGCAGCTTTGATTTTAAGTCGGGGAGACTTAGTTAACGTTTACGGTTAGGAAATTGCGTATCAGAATAAAGAATAAGTAGCGGCGTAATAATCTTAACCAAATTTAGTAGAACCTCACTACATGCACGGGCCAGATTCTATGAAATTTGGCACATTATATTCAGCCCTTGTTACAGTAGGGTCGCTGAAGTAGTCAATGTTTTATGGCAATAGTGTATGGCAAAAGCATATGACAGGCAATGAGAAGGTCAATAGACCCTTTCTATATTTCTACGATGCGGCAACCTTAAATTCCGACTAGAAACTGCTGAATAAACTTCTCGGTGGCATATTCCACATTTGACCAGGTGTCGCCATCGGGAAGGCCTGCTTCCTGTTCAGCATAGATCTCTGGAATTTGGGGCTCCGTCTGAGCTTCAGGGTCTTCAGTGCGGTGAAAGTGAAGGCAGACGGGTTCTTCATCGCCATAGGGATCCTGCTCAATGCTATGCGCATCAGAATCCTCACCTACCTGCCAAGAGGTAACGGATATATCATCAGCAGGGATAAACTCTTGTCCAAACTCCCTAGTATCGGCTAGCGCACTATTGGATCCCGCCCTGGTTCAAATGCTTGACACGATGATTCGGTTCGAGGGCTTGTGGCATCAATGCTTTGTTTTACTTTTCGACGTAGACGGTAGTCCCGGGCCCGTTTTGCATCTAGGCGACGCCAACGTCGCACAGCGGGGTTTTGTTCTTGAGCGCCAACAAATTCGAATCGTACTGTTGCTTCCCCCATGAATGGCATGCCCTGACTTTTACTAAAGTAATTAATATTGAAGAGTTTAGAAAGCGAGATAGCTCAATAACGGACAGAAGACCCTGGAAATTATGATAAGGGCTCGACTATCTCTGCGTAACAAGCTCGGTATCTCGAGGCATCTTGGATGAATTGAAGGGTTTCTAGACAATGATTTTTTGAAAGATAGGCTATAAAATCATTTAATCTTGAAGGGTCTGAGTTTAAATTAGAGATGATTTCAGATAATAACGACATTATAAAATGTTTCTTTCGGATAACGAACAGCTTGTTATCTAGCCGTCTCGAGCCTCATGCCTTGACCTTCTTATAGGTTGATTACCTTCTTCTCTCACTGTATACTGGAGATGTTCGTGGCTCCGATTTATTGGAGGACTGCGTTCCCACCACGTCTCTTTGACTTTGGGGCAAAGGCCCAACCCGTTTTGATTGGATGCTTGTCGACGCCCCCATATCAAGGCCCCAATTTATATCTCAGCCTTTCAAAACTCTGTTAGTCCACTTTCAAGGGGCTGCCGCCACGAGACCAGGCCTTTGAAGCTAAATTTGCAAGCCACGGGAGATCACCATGCCGAATACCCATGGATTGGCTAGGGAGCCACAATACTAGTTGAAAGATACGCCTGATAACCAATCAACACTTGAGCGCATTTCGCCACTACCATTATCACGCCACCATCACGATCTACCTTAACGCCCAATTATCGGTCTCTCCAGCTTCAGAGGTCTGGATGCGTTCTAAATGACAGTGGATTGCCTAGGTCAGAGCCACTTGATAAAAGAACTCTACTAGAGTTCCCTATGTACTACGGCAGTAGGGTTAATGGCGAAGCCGCATTTGAAGCAAATGATTGCTGGCTCTGGAGAATTGTAGTACAAGCTGAGATTCTTGAGCTTTTGAAGTTGACTCGGCTGCAATGTAACAATAGCATCCCATGTACGTCGCGAGGTCTGTCATATTGATAAAGTTGAGAAGACACCAAGAGGATCGGATACCCTCTATGAAGTCACATGTAACCAAGAACAAAGAGAGAGCTTGATTGCTGCTCCCTTCCTCCTAATTGACACAACGGAAATTACTACACGCTGTGAAGTCTAAGAGCGCGGTCGTCTACATGGTTGGCACAGGCCTTCGTGGAAGAAACGCGGCGCATTTCTCGTTCTCGGTTTACAGGCCCAAATGGAAATGCGCCGCATTTCCAGAGGGGAAATTCGGGGTAAGAAAATGGAGATTCTGATTGGTGCAGAAGTGGATATGCGGCGCATTTCTGGTCTACATGCTTGATTAGGGGTTCTACAGTATAAAATAGAAACAATAGGGGTTCCACTGTAGCTCCGCGAGCCCTGAAAGCGTGCACGGACGAAAAGAATGTATTACGACGCAATTCTGGGGAAATTGGAGGGACATCGAGCGTGCACGGACCAGAATATGTGCATTGCGTCGCAATGTTCGCGGCAATCATTGTAGTAGGTGGCAATATCACCGGGATACCCAAACAGCGGCCGGTAACTCCAATCATCCTCGTTGGGGAACTGATCTCGAACATCGTGCCCTATCAAGCTTAACGGGATAGTCCGCCTTCGCTTCACAGGTGGTGTTGTATCTTTCGATCCACGTAGTTCGTGGTTTGGCCTTTTCGTTGAGCCGTTGTGGTGGTGTCTGACTTCATCCCGAGCGGTTTGCGTCTGATGTTGCCGTCGAGGTTCACGCTCGAACACTTCTATATCGTCTTGGTGAATTATGCTGAGATGTTCAGCTCGCTCTTCGCACTCTCTCGCTTCTCTTTCGCTCTGTCTGTTGTCATATTTAGATGAATTTTGGCTAGTTGATCGTGACTGTCGTTGTCGTACAGTCCGCATGAGCCCTGAATGACTGGATCCCGGCGTTATAGATGATACTCCGGAGGAACGGCCCAGAGTATTTTCTGTGGCCTCCGGTGTGAGAATGCAGTCTGGAGAAGTCGGTGATGAGGATCCCACTGCACTTGTGCTTGCCCAACTGCCTCTGTGCTGCCTCTGAGCATAGGTCACCTGATTTCCAGATCCTGGCGTTTCTGCAGTCAGGATCTCTTCTGTCCCCCGGGAGGTGAGTTTGGATTGGTGTCCTAGGATTCGCTCACGGTCGCTATCGGCCTGAGCGTTCGTTCTCGGTGTGAGTTTGCTAGGCAAGTGGAGAAATTCGTGCCATCGGAGTGATGCCCATTCGTATAGGTCCAGGAGCTGAGGCTGCATCGTAGTTGGGAACGCTCCGTCGAGGCCGTAGGTTGACCCTCGCTGCAAGGGACGATGTCCGCTCTGCCAAGCAAAGACGACGTTTCGATGGGCGTCCTTACTTCGATCATCGAATCGGTTAAAGGGCTGGTATACTTCACGCACGTGTTTTTCAGTTATACCGATGGAGATTTGCCGAAGAAGTCGAGAGTTTACTGCAAACCCCCAGGCCTCTGTAGTTACCTTTCGGATCACATTGGTGAAGCGGCTGGTGCGCCATACCTTGTCACCAGAAGACACGGTCTGAGTTCGGAAGAGCAGCGGCGACGAACTCTGACCCGCTTCGTTTGG
Organism: Fusarium algeriense; assembly: GCA_002982035.1. NCBI lineage: Eukaryota > Fungi > Ascomycota > Sordariomycetes > Hypocreales > Nectriaceae > Fusarium > Fusarium algeriense. Next base: position 8,187 of record PVPY01001297.1, on the reverse strand, counting down.
GCTAACAATACCGCGCTCCCTGTCCAGCAGGTTGATGAAAGGACGGATGTAGGCACAATACTTGAAGACGGCTAACGCAAGTTCGGCCGGAAGGAAACGAACCACGACAAATTCTCGGTTAGTGGAGCTCTTGGCCTTGTGATGACGGACTACATAGATAAAGTAGCTTTTGTAGACGTAAAGACCTCTGGGTCCGAGCTCACAGTTCTCAACCCAGAGGCTGGAAAGCTCTGGCCATCGTGGCTGTTGACCGCCAGTCAAGGACATCCCTGTTCCTAAGAGCTCCCGAAAACTCTCTTCCTTTTTTAAGTATTGGTTGACCTCTGACCAGTTCCAGGAATTCCCTTTCGAGAGACATCCACTCCGAGCTGTACAAGCTCTTTTGAATAGATCCAGATAGGCCGAAGTCAGTCCGTTCTTCGGGTCTGTGACAAAAGAATATCCCTTCTCACAGTTGGCCATGTTGTCTTTGATCTTGGCCAGGTCGACGTCAGGCTTGAGTCCGAACATCAAATTGTCACATAGTCGATTGATCTCTTTGACGAGATATGCGGCCAGAGATCGGAACTGCCCCATAGAGACCTCTAACCCCTGCCCCCAACCTACCTTCTGGCCGTCATCACTCCAGTGTAGGAGGAAGGAAGGCATATCGTTGCGGGCTGCCACGCACCCGTAGGCACGAAGACTTACAAATTCTTCAAATGTCGATTGGGATCCTATGACCATGTACCGCCTGTGAATATGTTTGAAGCGTTCAAGCTGTTTGAAGCGTGGTCGGCTTTCAATTCCTAGGAAAGTATATGGCCGTAAGGGAAGAGCGCGCTCGAGGAAAAGGAGTCGCTGAATATATATGAATCCGGATAGATAAGGTGTATAAGAGCGCGCATTCTGGAAGCTGTTGGTTGCTTCCGAGAATGCAAGTATACCGCTAAAGTACACAAGCACCGTCGAGCTGGGTTGGCCATCTGTCAACCTTTCCGTACATAGCGCGAGGCTTAGGCCGAAAACAAGTTCGGCTAGGGAGGCGAGTGATTCAGCTTTTCCAGGACTAGTAGCGGACTTTGATGGTTGATGATGATCATCCTCGGTAGACATGTAAACGTCATCGTCATCACTGTCATCCTCAGAGGTGTTGTATAGATCACCGTCGTCTTCATCATCGTCGTCATCGTCGTCGTCGTCGTCTTCTCCCGTCACAAGATCTCCATAGGCATTCTCATTTATATCCATGTCCTCATACTCGACATGCATTTCATCTTCGCCAGCTTCTTCATCCAGCTGTTCCACCTCAGCTATTCTTTCGGCTACCAGAAAATCATGAACCAGGCCTTTATGGTGCCAAATCGCGTCAAAGAAACGGTATAGCTTCTTGTTGAAATGCACGCCTATAAGCCGTTCCCGTTGCTTCGCGTCCATACGGTAAACCCGAAAACAGAACGCCAATGCCTTTTTTAATAGCGAGCGGTATTTGACGGTCGACGAGGCATGCTTGACCAGCGTGAACGGCTTGGAATATGATATATTGGGATGGTTACTCTTCAACCAGCAAAGAAGGTTACGACTCGTGCTGTGAACGGTCTCCTCGCAGCGGTCCATAACCACATCCACGGCATTCAGAATCTCGTTGATCTTCATCTCGTCTTCGTACGGGCTTACAATGTCGGCAAACAGACCAGGAACTCGGGCTGCGCTAGCAAGAAGGTACGGCGGCACATCCGGCCGCCTGTAGGAACTCAGATAGGGTATCTGGATAAGGCAACGGTGCAGACCTCGGTCCCTATTCCTGTATGTTATCTCCCACCTCGTCCTCTCCAGCCATGGCCGTTGTTCGGCATACGTGGTCGCGGAACCGGCCGCCGCTGTGGTCTGTACATTGGCGGTAGGAACACGGTTGCGCTTGTGTTCGCGTTCTTGCACAGATCTGATCAAGTCCTGTTGTTCTTGACCAGTCTTGTCTCGGTTGCTCAAGGCTGACTCGCGCATCTGGCCCACGGGTATTGTCGGTCGGGTCAGTTGGCCATCCCGCTCAACGATCCAGTAGACTCGAGACGAGCCACAGGCCCAAGCCTGCAGGTAAACATACTCGAAATACGCCTCAATGTCGGCACGCCGGGTAGACCGACGCGGGTGTTGGGGATACTCGGGTAGATCTTGGCTGTAGTGTTGTATGATGAGAGTGAGGTTGATAGTGCGATATGTGCAGTGCAGACAGGAAAATCCATCGTAAGACCGGAGCCTCCACTCCTCAGGTGAGCCGTCTGGAAGAGGCGCAGCTCCGTCCGGACTTTTCAGCTCTAGTTTAGCCAATACCTTGGAGAGCCCTTTTCGCCGACTCAAGGGGATATTGTGTTTATCACGAAGATGATTGGTAGGATGGGATCCATTGGGGGAGATAGCGTGTCTGCAATTCTTGTCAAAGCAGATCAGTAGTCGTGATTTAGGATGAACCCATAAAGAAAGTGACTCGAGAAATTTATAAGAGGCAATTGGTAGTGTATCCATATTGACCCTTTTTTTTTCTTTTTAACTATTCTTCAATGTTCTTTTTCGATCTCTTAGAAGTGGACTAAGAGGCGGATGATAGTAATAAGTGGTTGAATAGAGCAGGAAGTGGATGTAGTGGAGTAGTAGTGAAGGGATGGAGTGCACGGATAAAAAACATATAAACAGGAGGTTGTTTTTGTTGAGCTTTGTTACCATAACAATGTACACGGACGAAAAGTTTAGAAACTACAGGTAATTTTACGGCAAAGCTCCGGGGAAATCTGGGGTCATCTGGGTTGGCACGGACGAAAATTAGATAATGCGACGGGATTTAGTTCAGCCTGCGCACAGTAGGATAGGCGAAGTTGTTGGACCGTTCCGAGTATGGCATGATGTATCCCGAGCGGAGTACTGATTTTCCGAATCAATCTGGGGTGGTGAAAGGCTATCATGCCGAGAGGGTGCAGCCTGTGGTATTCTTGATAGGTGTTGGCGGGCACGATAGGCCTGCACGCGGAGTCGTGTGAGTTCGCGTTCCGATAAGGCTGGGTCTCTCCGCGGACGGCCCATTGCGGATTGCACCTCTTTGTCCGTGTTCGAATGTCGCGGAGTAGCTGCAGACTCAAACATCGTTTGTTCCAACATCCTTCTCTCCTCCGTTCCATCGGCCTCGGCGCGGAATACACTCCTCGTTCGTCCTGTATCTTTCGGAGAATGCGCGACCGGAACAGCCAACGATATGGTCGCTGCAGATGGGCAATCGTGTAGGGAAGTGTCGTTACCAAGACTGGTATCTTCGAAATCAGAGGTTTCCTGCAGGAGACGCCGGCCGCCGGCCGATGAGGCGGCAGGGTCACCCGGAAGGTAGTGTTCGCGTGGATGGCCTATCAGGAAACAACACTGTAAGTAAATCGACGGAAAAGGAAGAACTGTATTAGCAGGCCCACTAACAATTAGTAGCACCAGCCTCCAAGTGATGGACCTGACTCACCAGCCGGACAGTTTCGCGGCTGTCGGCTTCTTGAAGTCGCTCGGTCTGGCCCTGGCAACGCGACTGTTGACGTCGTTTTTTGCCACGATCTCGCTCTCGCTGTTTCTTGACTTCGGCTGGGACTGATGGAGGTGCCATGGTGCTTCAACGCGGTTGATTCTGATGAGATAGGTATATGATAGAAGAACGACACGCTCACATGTTCAAGAGACTTGTTAGGTTCCTCGGCTTCCCAAGGTGTTTTGGTTGAGACACTCTTTCCTTTTTCTCGTACGCGTCTCACCAATTTTTTCTTTCCAAGACCTGGCAAAGGGGCGAACTCAATTTCAAGCCTGAAATAGTGATTGGCTAGAATGGACGCGTTGGCAGGGCTGCAGAGCAGTCATTGGTTCTAGAGAGCACGCCGACGGGAAAAAAAAGCAAACATGGTACAAGATGGGATCCCGTGCAACAGTCTTTATGGTAAACCTGGCAAATCTGGTAAACCTACTTCCAAAGAGCCCAGAGATGCGACGTAACGCTCTAGGGTAAGATAGAAGGCGGGCGGCGTGACAGGCCAAAACACGAACCGAAATTCATAGCGACATAGGATATGAAGAAATCTTTACCCATTATCAAAATGAATTCTCGGGAGCACGATGTGTTAACTTGACCGCGCTGCGAAATGTGACAAAGTCCGCATTATTCGCTGTGACATAACGTTATCCATGACCGGGTGTTTTCATGGAATCCATTCGTTCATCTACTGGGATATATCTTCTTTGGTATTCAGTCAAGCATGGCCCAAGACAAAGTCTAGCTGTTTTAGGACGTCGTTGTGGAGTCTACGGGGATATCGTCCGGCTCAAGCCCTGGCGCTATTGGCTCATTCCTGGAGTAGATCACGATGCTATGGAGCCAGCAGGGATACCGTCCGCTCCAAGCCCTCCTCTCATTGGTTTTGCACCCGCAAAAGCGACTAGGGTGTAACGATAAGTGACAGGGCTGTAACGATATTTCGTAAGCAGTCTCTTTGAGCTCGGACCATGCTTCCGTCTCGACACCAATTCGGATGCATTCTTTTACATATTTTCTGGCCAGAGGCGAATAAAAAATGGGTTTACGGATATAAATCACTTGAGTACTTTCTTCTCTATCGTTTGATGTAAGAATTCTGGGATGCATCGTGGTGGTTGAATTTTGGCAAAATAAAATGCCTCTGTCGACTACCCGCGCGAATTCCACCAACACCTCCCAGAACTCAAGCCTGGGGGGAGCCGGATTCGCATGTCCTATTTCTAATTAATAGGAACTAAGAAGTCAAGAGGGGATTCTAATATTTAATAGGAGTAAGACTCAATCACATATGTAATAGGGACTGGGGTCTGTATTACCTGTAAGTTTAGACGAATTACATAATATATAAAAGTAGGGCCTGGATTACACATGCGATAGTAGGGACTTAATCTCACCTGTAGTAATAGATAAACCTAACCCTAACACCTCAGTATAATAAGAAAATGGAGATTCTGATTGGTGCAGAAGTGGAAATGCGGCGCATTTCTGGTCTACATTCTTGAGTAGGGTATACGAAGAATCTGGTGCTTTTGTAGGCATTACTGTAGCGTAGTTAATTACCTTAGGTTTACGAACCATATTACTGAACTGACCTTTTGCTTTCACCTTTGTTTCTGGCCCGTGATTTGCATGATTACCCCCATCTTAGACTGAGGCAGACGCATCAGGCGTGGCAAGATCTAATTGGCCCAGTGAGTTGAAAGGGTTGTTCAGCTGTTATTTTTATATGCAGGCTCTGTTACGGAAGCAATATTTTCCAAGCTCTGTACTACACCCTTGATATAACGTGCATGAGTTTTACCTTGTCATGCAGACAGTTCTACCCCCGACGTCTGCACTCAGTTTCCGATCGGGCATCAATGCAGTTTAAGGCAGTGACTATAAGGAATGGAGAAGTAAGCATGTATTGCATGATTTCAACGCTATTTTGTCTCGATAATTATTGAAGCTTTGACCTCTACTGTCCAGCTCGTCGTGCCAACCCAGAAACATGCCTGATTCATCACCCAAAGCTTTGGTCGGCTGCCTGTTGGACGTCTCAGGCTCTATGCAAAAGGTCTTGGAGTCCGGCAGTCCAGATGAGGATGGAATTGAGCGCTTAGTGGCTGTTCTTCGGGCGGCTCTAAAATTAGCAGAGGCAGAACAACAGTGCAATCCCGATGCCCTTATGTTTGTCGGCGCTTTTGGACTAAAGACCTCCGAGGAGACCCCTAGCCCACCGATTGTTGATTTATGCAGCCTCACGCACAACCTGCTGAACGATAAAGGAAATCATGATTCGGGACACGATCTCCTTATCGCCCGAGCTAATCAGAATAATGTGGCTCACATATCGAGGTATATCAAACAAAAGCTTAGCAATAAAGAGGCTCGAATCGTCAATACGCACCTGAAAATACACCCTGAAATGGTGCAGAGGTTTATCGACTCCATTCCACCAGAGGAGGAGGTAAACAGATTGCAATCATGGAGTCAAGGAATTGGCACAACTGCGGGCACGATATTGGGAGGAACAATTGCTACTATAGGAACTGGTGGCACAGCTTCAGCCGCAGCAGTAATGTGGACAGCTGTAGCTAGTATGGTTGGAACGGGAGCAGGAAACGCAGTTGGTACAGCAGTTAGTACAGCAGTCGAAGACTCTGCGGTTGAGAATTCGGACGCGCTGGCACTAGCACGGCGAATCCAAAAAGAATGGCTATGGGATTTCACAGCTTTCGAGCCTCGACCTGTGACTCAAGTTGTCAGTATTCTCCAGCGGCTTCTGGACTATGCGAAGAATGATGGCAGTGCTGAGCAGAACGACAACCATGACAACGGCCTTGAGACTTTCCGCCAGTATATGTACGGTCTGACTCCAATATGCCTTGCTTTAAAGACTGCCTTGGCGGCGTTTCAAAGCGAAGCAGGAGCCAAACATCCTATCCTTGCGTTGATATCAGACGGCAATTCAACAGATGGCGATCCAACTGCAATTGCTTTGGAAATAGAAAGGAATGACATATCAATAGTCACAGTGAAGCTTACGAAGAAGAAATCAGCTTCTCAAAGGGTTTTGTACTATGAGATCAATAAGGATTGGAGTGAAGGGACACAGACACTTTTCCGAATGTCGAAGCGTGTTTCTGGATTGACGCACCCAATTCCGGTCCTGGCTTCTACTGGTTGGGAAATTCCGTCAGCGGGCGAGGTCGCTCTGTTCGCAATCGTTCACACCGCCACGGTCTTGAACGAATTTTGTTCATTACTTATCTCTGCACGATTTGGATCAGTAGACTCCCTTTTAGACATCCTCGGCCGCATAAACGTCGATGCCTACATTGATCAAGAACATAAACTAGTGCGAGGCAGACCCTCGGATCAAGGGTATGACCCTGTTTGCTTTGCGCACGCTGCAGCGTCTGTCGTGCACATGGCTTTGCTCCGTATTGTAGGTCGAGAAGGGGGTGTCCCCTCTTTGGACCAAATTCGAGGTAGAATCTTATCGAGGTTTCCCTCTGCACCATTCACTAGCGATCTGCTTACAGCAATTTGTGATTGGTACCGTCCCCTCCGATACGAAGAGGTCGATGAGGATGGAGCACGCCAAGCTGTGCTGCATCGGCGCCCTGTGCTAGCAACATTTATCTTATCTGAACGAGGATGGGACAAATTTGGCGAGTTTTTTGATGATGACTCTGAAACTCGCTTTTCAATTCTAAAACAACTTCATATGGCGCCGCACTACTCAGAAACCATCGACCTTAAAAGCGGTGGTCACGCTGTCGTTCTGGTAGGTTGCAGTCCTAGTTCATTGAACTTTTTGAACTCCTGGGGTCATTCGTGGGGAAATAACGGGCAATTTGAAATAGAGAATCACGTTGTCCTTGGACATAGTGAGGTGCCTATGTGCTTTTATGATATTTTCTGGCGGGAGGAGGACCTGACAGGGTCTGAGAGACAAGACTACAACATGAGAGTGGACCAGGAACTGCGCCGCCGTGCTGAGGGTCATCCGGGTGTTTTTGAACTTGAATATCGTTGCCCCAAATGTAACGAAAACGCTCCTCTTGCAGACTTCAGCGGCAGTATCAGGAGAGCTACTTGTCCAAAATGTCAGGGGCCTTTCGAGCCTGAAGCAGGACATCTAGTCGAGGCCCTATCTGTGAGAGGAGGACAAAATGAAGTTGTATAAAGGTGAGCAGCTTCTATGTTATTACTCTTGCCGCTGCTAAAAGTATCGAAACGGTTGACTATTTACTAGCATCGGCGGCTGGCTGAAAGGCATTGACCAGGCTCGGGAAGCTGTGCAGAAAACCAAAAGATGGCTTCAAGAAATGATTAGTGACAGAGCAGAAGATCTCTGGTGCGTATCTGTTGGCTCCTACGGTAATGTGTGGGAGGTTATCCAGGGCTTCGAGTTCCTGTTGGAGGTGCTGGAGGACTACAAGAAGCTTGCGTCTGAGATACCTGACGCGGAGCACTTCAGAATCAACATCAATTTAGGTTGGGAAAAGCTCAATAAATAATACAGCAGGTTGGACGAGACACCGATCTACTACACGGCTTTAGCGTTACACCCGGCCTTCCGATGGGGATATTTCGAGAATGAGTGGAAGGACAAGGCAGAATGGGTCACAAAGGCGAAAAAAATGGTTCGAGAAGTATGGGAAAGG
>PVPY01001296.1:0-12270 GCA_002982035.1 Fusarium algeriense | reverse complement strand
CTCCAGAAGAGTAGACAAAATGCTGCACTCCATTCATGACGGAGGAATCGACTACAGCATTGCCTTGTTGTTCCTCTGCCTCTGAATTGATCTGGACGCTGTACACACCCCACACTGGGCCGGATTTATTGAAAATAGTATCGACATCAGCCAAGTCGCCCTCAATAATAGTTATGCCAGCGTAAGCGGCAAGCGTCTGAGCCCTGTTGCTTGTAAAGTCGCGTGTGACTGCGATGATGTTGAAGGAAGAAGGAGCTGAATTTGCGAGAATGTTGTCAATGACAGCGTCACTTTGTTTGCCGGTGGCACCGAATATTAACACAGTCTTTGATGTAGCGGATGGTGACATGTTTTCTTGGTAGAAATGATATTATAGTCTTGTGAAATAAAATTGTTGCGAGAAGTTGTATTGAGCTGAGAATTAAATTGTGAACTGATAGCACAAGTTCTGTCAACTTCGTGAAAATGGTTGTTCTTATAGAGTCTAACTATTCGCATTCTCTTTCAAAATAGAGGCCTTCGGATCAACATGTCTTAACGCTACGGACTAGTATGAAACAATTCAGCGATCATAGCTCTGATTTAACAATGCGAGTGCGAAAATACATAGGCTTTCAGACCTTTGATGAGAAACGTGGTACTTAGCTTGAACTAGGAGCATTCTCTAACCCGCTGTGGTTTAGCTCTGCCACTAAAGGGGAGGATCATGGAGCTAAGAACTGAGATTGGAAACCTAAGCGAATACGAGCGGGCTGATTTATTTGCCCGAGGTTCGGTTTGAAGACAAGCTATTAGCTCCCAGCTGAAATGGATAGCATTGATATAGCTCGTAGTTTAGATATGATAGTTGGTGCTTCAATTACTGTGAAATGTATGTGCCAAACCCAAGGTATTACTCTTTTCCCGATCCCGATCATATGTGGATGGGCTCTGGTGCAGATGAGATATGCTAAAACCTATGGAAGAAGAAGCAAGCTCTGGGCCTACAAGATAGTAGGAATCACATCATTTCTTTCCAGGATCTGAGTATATACATGTCACTCCGTTGCTTCGGGGTCTGCTATCTTTTAGAGCTAAGATTGCCCCATTTTCTGAGATGCACAAAGAAATCAATATGAAAAACAGGCAATGGTGTTGGAAACAATCTTGTCATTGACTTTGTCAAGCATGGACGTGATCGCCGTGCGTCGTTCACTAACTGAAAGAATGATATTTTTACCGGAAATTAGTGCGTTCTAAGACAGAGTGGTTGTGACTTCCAGGCCGAGTCTGGCTAACGTGCAACGTATGGAAGTAGAACGGGTGCAGAGAATTCTGGGTTTATATATCCACCTAGTTCTATCTTTGCAAGCCTAAAGTTTAATAGCACCATGCATAATGAGTTTAAAAAGGTAGGTCTGCGAACTTCCTGATCAATATCATCCAGCATAGCTGTGATCTATTTTCAAGCCCCCTTTTTAGACCACGGGTTTATCAATATTTTCTCGTTCTTTCTTAATCGTTTGCCTTTTGGGCGAGGCTATAAAGATATGTTGATCGCCCCTCAGCCCCAGAAGCGCAGTCAGAAAAATCGGCATGCAACCCCAGTATGTTACCCCAGGCGACGTCTAAGCTTATTATGGAATGGTGCCCGGGTGGCCATAGTCCTGATTCATTTGACACCCCATGTTTACGGTTTCCTGACTGGGGCTCATGCATCGTATAAAATATATGGGACAGCACCGCGCCCCGCCATGATTCTCAGCCATTACACCATAAAATTCCGGACGCGGGACATTTTCTACTATAGAAGCTTTGCTATTCGAGGTTGGAAACGTCTTTTATACCCTGAGTCCAGTTCTTTGCCAGCATGCGTATTATTAAAGCTTGCATTCTCTCAGTTGCTGCTCTCGCCCCTCTCGCATGTTGCAAGTCCAAATTTATCCATCCACCAGAACGAGACCTGGATGCACGTGAAGACTTCCAAAAGAACAAACGCTATGAGGTTTGGTCGAAGATCCCGGTCGTCTGGGAAACAGACCTTGACAAGTTTGAGATACAAATAACCCAAATATACTATGGCGATACCGGGCCCATCATGAAGTATAAGCAGATAAAGAGTATGAAATTCAGGATCTCTCAATTTGAAATTCATTTTACTCACTAAGCTTTAGGAGACGGTGCAAAATATCCTAACTACTGGGTCGCTCAGTACGATTGGGGTGACTTCACAAAGGATAATGAGGATTCTGTATACTGGTTTGAGATACTTTCGGGAAATAACGATGGTAAGGGAGCCACGGTCGCCGAATCGCAATATTTCAATGTCAGCGCTCCAAAACCCGACGAGACAGAGTACATTACAAAGATCTTGACACCAACCGCAACGACTAGTCATGGACCCAACACGACTGGATCATCCTCAAAGGAAGATACAATTACAAGTCCAGTTTCCAGCTCACGAGCGGGATTGTCGCGAGGCGAGACTGCAGGTGTAGCCGTTGGCGCAACTATTGGTGGTCTCTTGATTCTCGGTGGTATTGGATGGATGGCTTGGAGGAGATTGGCGAGAAATAAGAGCGATATGGCTGTCTCTGAAAGCCTCCCTCATAACTACCAACAACAGCAACTTTATGTTTCGGAACAGAAAGCTGAGCTGCCTGTTGACCCCTCGACTTATCCTTCAGAATATGCAACAAGCCGCCCAGGACTCCACGAAGCACCTTAACCAAAGGATCGACAGAAGAGTTGATATAAGCAGACGAGCAACAGAGAATAATACTAACAGAAGTTCCAACGTTAATTAATTAGTATCATATTTCAATTTAGCGTCATTTACCGGCTACAACGCCTCCGCGTTGATGCCGAGGTCGTTGATTGAATTAGTAATCTACTAAATGTGACTCCAAATGTGACTTACCGCAATGATTCCCTACTAGGTATATATCTTTCGCATCCCCTCCACTCACTTGCCCACTTTCACTATCTCGAACACCACCAAAATGAGTCTCCAGTTCACCACGCTTGATGTCTTCACCACCACTGCTTTTGAGGGCAACCCACTAGCAGTGGTGACAATCCCCCAGCCCAGCCAACTGCCGCCCCTCACGCAGAGCCAGAAGCAGCGCATCGCACGGGAATTCAATCTCTCCGAGACTGTTTTCATTCATGATGCCGAAGACCGCGATGCCACAAACGAGAGGCAAATTAATATCTTTACGCCTGATCGGGAATTGCCATTTGCAGGCCATCCCACCATTGGCACAGCCCTCTTTCTCAAGTCTCAAGGCGTCAAGACAATGATCGCTAAAGCCGGGACACTTGAGATTGAATTCCAGCAAGATGGGTCCGCGCGTGTTTTGATTCCGCACAATGTCAGACTTCATGAGACGGTTCTGCCGCAGCCTGGATACGAGGCTGGTGCTGATGATAAACTTATCAAAGTGGCTGAAGCTGAAAAAGGCGCGCGTCTTTTCAGCATCATCCAAGGAATGACATTTGCGCTTGTTGAACTTCCATCCCTGGATCTTCTCGGCGCTGCAAAAATTGGAGCGATGAGCTATATATCAGGCGATCTGCAAGATGATGGTTGGAAACATGACTTTGACTCGAGACGATACTACTTCGTCCTTCTCAGCAGTGAGACATCAGCCGATGGAAAACAATTTGTTCAAAACCTCCGAACAAGACTCGTCAAGCTTTCGATGGAGGATCCAGCCACTGGAAGTGCTGCATGCGCGTTGTCCTGTTACTTGGCTCTTCATAAGCTCTTTGCAGGTTCGATCAGGTTCCAGGTCACGCAGGGTGTTGAAATGGGAAGGGATAGTCTGATCGTGGTTGATGTAGAGGTTGAGACGGGCGATGATGGAGGGAGGAAGGTCAAGAGTGTTCATCTTAGTGGACAGGCGGTTGAAGTAATGAAGGGAACTGTTCGCGTGCCTTCTGTTGAGGCATGAGCTACAATGTCCAAGCTCTGAGCTTGGGTTGTTGGCAACCGTATCAAGGCAAACCTGAGTTTAGTATAGTAGTAGGATATCCTTAATGAGCTTAGGTAAGAGTGGCATAAACTTAAGACGCAGTTTTCAGCTCCAGTTTCCAATTAATCGTTCCGCTAGCGTTGATGGATTTGAGATATAAATATCGTAATCACTGATACACCCCCTTACGTTGAAAGTGCGGGAAACCGGCTTATGACAACACTAGGAGGTGGTTGAAAGGTGGACTTCGATGTTGGTACGGATTATGCCGGGAGGACGAGCCACGCGGAAGCTGTCTTCGCGTTTGTGGGGGAAGGATGGGTCAAGGAGACGAATCCAAAGACATGATGGGGCTATGTATACGCGCCAAAAAGTGGCTGTATCACATGCAACACTTGTGAGAAGGTGGTAATCTGGTATACCAGGGCTCATGGCATAACTCGAAAGAAGAAAAGTCAATTCAAAGGCGGAGTGAATAAAGGACCATAGCAGTTTGTGGTGAACAAGCGACACAGACGGACAGGCGTCTCAGACCATGCAGATGATGTAAGAGAAAGAAGAGCAGTCAGGTTTCGTGCTGGAGAACCTCAGACCCTCATTTGTCCCGCTGGTATCATCTTCATCAAGAACTCTTTCCGTGATACAGCACAGGTATCTCCCCGGCTTGCTGAATGCTACGTTGCTTATCTAACTGGCCTGTTTCGCGATATAGCATCAGGCTGCTTTTGCATGGGTCATTTAGACAGTGATGAGGCTTGCCGTTGGTTGCCACCGCTTCGGCACAAGCACAGCTGTTATACTACCAATTTAGGACAAAGGTTGGCTAAGGAGAGCTTCAGGTTACCTAGGTCATCTGCTTCAGCCAGTAATCTGTCAAAGATCAAGAATACAAGAGATCAACTCAGCTTACAGATGCTTAGAGCAATATAGCCGCGACAGAGTTTCTAGCCAGGAATTGCCTTTTTTAGACTGGCATGTCGGCCCTGGTTCAGCTCAAGAAGTTATAGCTGTCTCAATGTGTTCAAGTCGTACCATCTAATTGGTGAAATGGAAACTGTATAAGTCCCTGGGCGTTCAGTGAGTCAACCGGAGACTAGCCCTGGCGCCATTCGGTCACTCATTCACAGGCGAGGGTCTACAGTGAGAACTTAGTTGCCATAGTATATTTACAGAATTTGTCACGGAAATCGGGAAAAATATATGAATGAGTGTCTTTCCGCGGCACTCTGCCGGTCACGACCGAGGTGTCTTGGTTTTACCTCGTGATACCCTGATGCTTCGACAGATATATAAGTCATGAATTCCCCCTGGGATAACCATTCCCTTTTCATCCATTGAACCCACCCGAACACCATTGAACGATTTCACAATGCTTTCTCTCTGGATTCTTGGAGCTGCAGTTCTGGCATGGCGACTTTACGCCTCTTACAGCCACTTTTTTAAGGTGCCAAAAGGGATACCATGGTCAAACTGCAGATGTCCCACTCCCTACCTTGTTGCGCAAATTGCTAGCGTATGGAATACCCCCACGACTATGAAAAAGGCCTACCAAAAGGTATACGCTCACCCGAAGAGGATCGCTCGTCACGTTAACAGGCTCCCAGTATAGCAAGAAGGGCCTATTATGTGCCATTGTTCTCCCCTTTAGTCGCCCCAAGATCCTTCTTCACCAATCCTACATTCGCTGGATGACTTCACAGAACCATAAGGTCCTAAGTCCGACTCCAGTGCAGCACGAAATCGTCGGCGCTAAGTATGCCTTTCTCAATTCGTCCGTTGAGAAGGACTTTGCTGTCTACGATATCCTTCGCGACCACTTGAACAGAAGTCTTCCAAGGCTGGTGCCCAAGATCATGGAAGAACTCTCTGCCTCAATCGACGATACATTCGGGTTAGATACAGAATGGAAAGAAGTTCAGGTGTACCCTCTTGTCCGACGAGTCATTGCAAAGGTCACCGCTTGGCTCGTCGTAGGCGATGAACTATGTAAGGAGCCATCGCTATGCACGAGATATGTTTTTAACCAGACTAGGTCGCGATGACAAGCTCGTCGACAACTTAGCAAAGTACTCCTACGCGGTCATACTAAGCGCCATAGGCCTGTCGCTATTCCCGTCCTTTCTCCAACCCATTTCATCTTGTCTAACTTCAATCTTCAACCACATTTATATGAGAAGGGCACTCAAATCTCTAGGCCCGTACATTGAACAAAGAATAACCGTCATGGAAACTGGCATGTTCAAAGACGACACAATCGATGATGTATTGGCGTGGCATATCCACGAGGCAATACGAAAGAAAGAGCCTCGTGACGGTCTGAAAGATATCATAGCTTGCCGTGTTTTCGCTACCATGTTTGCGGCTTTGGAGTCTACAACACTCACCATGACTCATACGCTATTCAACCTTTGCGCAAGCCTTCCGCCGGGACATGTTTGGCAACATTTGGAAAAGGAGGCCCGTCGGGTATTCGCATCAAGCATTGACCAGGCTACTATTAACGAACTTGAGTATGCAGACAGTGCTATCAAGGAGACCCTACGGCTACATACAGCAATCAAGGCTCTTTCGGGGCAAGTCATGCAGCTAGCCGGTTTGACTCTCAAGGATCACAACATTCACCTTCGCCAAGGCTCACGTATCAGCGCTTCAGCATGGGGCATTCACCACGATGAGGACATTTATCCTGATGCGTATCTGTACGACCCTTACTGGTTTGTTCAGTCACATCCGCTTTGGAGTGGTGGGGACGCAGAGCCCTTAGTCTCACCTTCTGAAAACTACCTTGCTTTTGGCTTTGGAAAACATTCATGTCCGGGCAGACACTTTGCCTCTGTCGAGACAAAGCTGTTTGTAGCATATTTGGCGGTTTTCTATGATTTGGAGGAGGTGCATGAGAAACCGAGGTTTGCCAGCTTGGGGCATCTTCCACTGCCTCCTATGAAGGGAAAGTTGAGGATCCGAAGGAAGGCAAATATTTGTGCAGAACAAACGGAGGATAATTTTTCAATGTAGTTATGTATGCTCTTGGCTACTCGGGGCTTCTAATAGGCTATTAGTTTTGTTTTGCTAATTTGCTCGTTGAATATCCATCGCGACGGCAGTGATGTGACTGGTGTTTAGGTACTAAGAGATTGCAGGTCAACCTGAGTCCATCCGTTGGCCAGTGATAGAGTAGCTCGCTTGACAGCACCCAATCCTAGCTACCTTGGTGGTCCAGGAAATAACCAGAACACTAAGATGTAGGTCCTCAGAATTAGGTAAACTCTCCCAATCTTTATGGCACCTAACCTTACTCCAGATTTTCCTACAGTACACCTGCTTCCAAACAAATACAATCAACGGGTAAATGATTGCGAATGATTGTCGTGGCAGAGTTGCCGAAGACACCACCGCTGTGTTTTGGCAGAAGCTGGGTCGCGTTCCAGCAGGTTTGGCTTCGGCCACCACTGACCCATTGAAAGACCTTTTCAGTAGTCGGATGGGCTATTCTGACGCTGCGTTCAACCAGGCAACTCTGCTTTACGAAGAGGTCTGCGACGAAGAGCATTTTGACAAGATCTGCCTTCAGATTGCCGATGAAATACCTCCCTGGTTCGAATTCATCTATCTTTAGGGTCTTGCAAAGAAGAATCGTGGCCTCGGTCGCGTCTGGAGCAACATCATTGCCAAACATGGATTCTCAGACACAGTCTACGTAATTGGAGGTGGTAGGATCTCAGACGGACTTATCATCACCCCTGCCGTCAAAGCTGCGATTGTGTCTCAGCTCAAGGAAACCGGCCATTATGTCTGGGCATTTAGCGACAGCCCTTTGGACATACCTATGCTCAAAGAAGCCGACCAGGCCATTGTTGTTGTTGGCGACAAGAAGACCAGAAGCTCCAGCATGGATTCGGCCTTGTCCAAAGCGATCAGGGAGGACGATTTACAAGCACGACAGCTCATCAGATCGCCAGAGTCATCACCCCCAAGGCTGGATCAGGATAATTTGCCTATCCTCACACTGGATGACAACATACTCAACTCAATCTTCGATCGTCGTCCATTGAATGTTTTACACGCCACAGATACGGCTGCCGCTATGATCCTTATGTCTCCGATGCGCGACGCCGCAGTTGCAGGCCTTTGGCTTCGAGAAGCCCATGCCACCGTCGGAAGATATCTCGCGACTCAGTATGTGTCTCAGCTTATTGGTCTCGAGGAGTATACCATCTCCCACATACAGGGCCACCAGGCAACTGGCCATCGGTTGAGAAATGAAGACCAAACCACTATTGTGGCGTTGATGCGTGGCGGGGAACCCATGGCATTGGGTATCAATGAAGTATTCCCTAAAGCAATGCTTGTTCATGCTTCATCTGCGCATGATATCAAAAGTCATCACATCCAGAGGAACTCTCCTGTCATCTTGGTCGACTCTGTTGTCAACAGTGGCAGGTCTATCATTGAGTTCATCAAACGTGTAGGTCAGCTTGGGGAGGGTATTCACATTGTGGTCGTGGCTGGAGTGGTCCAGGTCGAGGCAGTCTCCGAGAGACAGCGACTGGCAAAGGTCATGAGACGGTATGGTGCGGCCTTAGTGGCGCTTCGCTTGTCCGGCAACAAATTCACAGGGACCAGGGCGACGGATACTGGGAACCGACTCTTCAACACAACACATCTGGCTTGAGGGTCGACCGCCACTGGGCCGACAAAGCCTATCTCTGGAGGATGCTCTAGGCTTGGGGACAACATTTCTCCTAAGCAATACCTAGAGTTGCACATGTTTCGGTAAATCTGTAGTTCTTGTTCTTAGGGTTCTCTGGACCACACAGGCTTCACGATATCTAAAGATTAAGATCACAATAGAGGCGAAGAATTGAAAGTATTTGACATGTAGTCGAATAGGTACTTGGAAGACAACTGTGATTCACCGTTATTGTATGCTCTTCTCCTTTTACAAGGCAATCCTAGCAAATGCCAACTCTAATACAAAGAAATAACTCAACCTGGCAATCAACCCTCGTTGTTACAGTTCGTGCAGTAGTCCATAACCACCTTACAAGAGTTGGACAGCTCAATGTGTCCACACATCCAGATGTTGTCGTTCTTCTTGGCATTCTCGCGACTGTTGACAATGTTAGTAAATATTTTCACAAATAAGAAAGAATGGTAAGAACTTACGCTTCCTTGATGAGCTTACCGCTCATACCAATACCATAGTCATCACAGCTGAACTTGGCAATACAGGCAGCCTGGCCCATAGACATAAGCATAAGAAGACCCTTCGAAGAGCGGCTGTAGCGAGTGGTATAGCCAGTGTAGATGGTATTATCATCGAACTCGTTGATGGCACGGTCACAAGCATCTCCGAGACCAGACTTGGAGAGACCATCGCTGGTACCGCACTGGCCGCCACCATCGTTATCGACATGAGTCTGCGTGGGAACAGGCGTCGCAATGGTTCGAGACGGGCCGATACCATTGGAGAAAGTCACCTTGATACCAGTGTACACTTCACCATAGGCAAGAGTGTAAGAGTCCCACGCGAGCACAGTGCCGTCAATGGTCTTGGTGAGAGGCTCTTCGATGGGGGCCTGGGTAGGTGGAGGAGCCTCGGTGGTGGGGTTGACGGTACCAGGGAACGCCGTGTATCCTGCACAGTTGTTGTCAATCATGGAAGCAGAGGTGACGTATTGCTTGCCAGAGATGGTTGTGGAGCACTGGCAGTAGGCGGTAGCGACGCGAGGGCCACCGAAGATGTTGCATGGGTAGTAAGTGCGGGTCGGCTCGGTGGTGATTCCATCAGCGCTGGTGATGACCTCAGTTGAGCCGGAGGTGATGGTGTTGGAGGTCTGGTCCGGTGAAGGACGGGTGGTTGTAAGGAGAGTACTGGGCCTTGTAGTGGCGGGAGCTGAGGTGTCAGTCTCGGTGTTACCGGCCTTGGTCTCATCGGCGGTGCTGGTCTCCTCAGCAGCCTTGGTAGAAGTGTCGTAGCCGGAAGTGTTGCCATTGGTGGTTGACTGAGGACCCTCAGCTGTGGTTGTCTCAGGGCCATTACCGGTGGTTGTGGCCTCAGCTGACGTTGGAGAGTCAGTCTTTGCAGTCTCGACAGCGCCAGAAGTAGTCTCATCGGCGCCGGTTGTACCCCCGACCGCGGGCGGCAGAGGGGGTGTAGTAGTGGGCTGAGTGTTAGAAGCAGCAGGGAGATCGGTGGTCTCCCGCATGCTGCAAGCTCCAGTAGAAGTCTCAGTGGTCTGAGTGGTCTCGGTAGTGGAGGCTTCAGTCGAGGTAGGCTTCTCAGTAGTGCTCTCCTCAGTCTTACTCTCTTCAGTCTTTGACTCTTCTTCCTTGGTAGACTCCTTCTTGTCGGTCTTGGACTTCTCCTCTTCCTTTTCCTCGCTCTGCTCCTTAAGATCATTGCTCTGGTTTGTCAAGGTACTAACGATGGGAGTGACACCTTCGGCAATACCACTAGTGATCTTGCCAGTTACATCCTCGAGGTTGGAGACAACGCAAGAAAGAGTGTTGATAATGTTGGAGACAATATCCAAAAGACCGCGTTTGCGCTTCTTTCCAGGGCAGCCACCAGATTCAGAGCCACCGAGATCCTTGATAGCACCCTTGACACCATCGATCAAGTTGTTAACCTTGTTCAATGTGTCTGTCTTGAGACCGTCGGGGTTGTTAGTCCAAGCGATAATGATAGGGATGATGTCGTCAACCTTTGACTTGTACTCCGAAGCAGTGACCTGGGCCTGGGAAACAGCAGCAGTGGTTCCTTGAGGAGGGGCAGTGACAGGAGCTGAAGGAGCATCACTAGGCTTGTCAGATGGCTCTGAAGCCTTGTCAGTGGTGCTTGGGGCGTTGTTGACAGGGGCGGTAGTGCTGGGAGCATCGACCTTGTCGGTAGTGGTCTGGGGAGCGGGAACCTCAGCGCTGCTGGCTGTAGTGTCAGTGTTGGGAGGAGAGATGTCAGCAGTAGTAGTCGTGTCAACGACGGGTGCGGCCTCAGTGGTAGTAGTACCCGGGGCAGGAGCATCCGTGGTAGTTTCGACAGGCTGAATGACATTGCTGGTAGTCTCAGTACCAACGGGGATGTCAGTGTTGGTGGTAGTGTCAACGGGGCCTGGGGCATTGCCAGTTGTTTCAGTCCCAGCAGGAGGAAGATCAGTGTTGGTAGTGGTGCCGATGACGGGCTCGTTGGTCTCAGTGGTAGTACCAGCAGGAGGAGGAACAACCACGTTGGTAGTTGTGTCAGGACCGGGAGTGTTGGGACCATTGCTGGCATCAGTTCCTACTGGAGGAATCCAGTTGGAGGTTGTAGTGGGAGCATCGTTGACAGGAGCACCAGTGCTGCTGAAGAAATCGACGGTACCTGGTACCTCGGCGCTGGTAGTATCACCAACAATCTGGCCAATAGTAGTAGGAGTCTCAACTACTGGAGCAGCGTTGGTGGTTGTGTTAACGACGATAGCATCGTGTGTTGTAGTGTCAGTGTTGATGACAACATCTGAGCTGGTAGTGGGAACAAGAGTCTCGCTTGTAGGAGTGTTCACAACGTTGTTGGTCTCAGTTCCTACTACTGGGATCCAGTTGGAAGTAGTAGTGGTATCAGTGTAGACATCGCGCTCATTAAGTTGGTAAAAGCTAGAAACAATTAGCTTGTCATCCAAACAGTTTCACAGCGGCATAAACTCACTTGTAAGGAATGGCAGAAGAGAATTGGGCTCCGAAAGACAAAAGAAGGAAACCAATGCCAATGGGCTTGGGAGAGTCTGTAGGGCGCAACATAATGAATGAAGAAGCTAACCCGTAGCGAAAGACCAAAGTTGGAGATACTAGAACTGTGTACCAATGAGTGTATGTAGGGAGTGAAAGACTTTAAGTAAAGTCGCGAAACAAAAAGAGTGATAAAGCACTGCTAATTGAACATCATAAACAAGCTTGGAAGTGTTGAAGTGAGGAATACTAGCGGTAATCATCACAGTTCCATAATTCTAAATTACAGGGCCGCATGGATTGATCCTTCGGAACTTTGTTCTGAAGGATCTGATAATAAGATTAGTAAAACACGCTGGGCTGAAATTAGGCGTATTCTTATGCCCTGATTGAGAAAAGCTGCACGGCATTGTCTTTGCCGAGCATTGCGTGGCATCCGGATCGTTAATTCGCATGCTCCTTAATCAGGGCTGTAACGTGCGTTTATTGGAGACGCCTAGTGGATGATGGGGGGATTCTAGGGCTGAGTCTGCTCCACTGGCGTAAAACGGCCTATAATTACTTATAGATCCGACGAAAAAGAGGCCCTACTTAGAGAGTGGGCAATAAA
>PVPY01001283.1:0-57241 GCA_002982035.1 Fusarium algeriense | reverse complement strand
AGAATATGGAATAGTATCTGCATCAGGAACAACCTTACCGTGACGTTGTAGGCATATTTGCCATGGTCATGCTTCCGCATTCGATTACAACAGGTCTTGTCTGGGGGCTCATATATCTAGCCATCAAGGTATGCGAGTTACACTTCGTTAGCCTATCTTTTACGGCCACTGATCTGCAACAATAGCTTTCTGTATCCCAGGAAAAGGCGGCCGAGGGATTTGCCAAAATGCTGCAGAATTTTCGGCAGCAACTCACCATCCTCAAATAGCGCTCGTCGGAGTTTGAAAACTCCTCGGCAAGTCCAAGCGAAAAGAGTGAGATGAGACGAAGCTGCATCGACATATTTGAGGCTCTCATATACTTCTGGAGAGATTGCATCCACTATTTTCGTCGTTACCCACCTAGTGAGTCGTCGTTCTCCAAGATGATATTCTTTACTCACCACACATGCCTGTGCTTAGTAAGGTTTGATCCCCAGAAGACTGATGAATGGAAAGAGGTCGAAGCTTCATTCAAGGCCACCAGATCCAAGATTGGCGATGCCCTGGATCATCTCGAAAAGTACTTCACTGTAACTACTATCTCCCAGCTGGCTCCCATATCTTCTGCGGGGAATGTTCTTCCATTGGTGATTGTTCCTGAGCGCCAAGCTTCCACTTCTGTCGGCCGAGATGATATTTTAAGACGTATGGAAACCCAATTGACGAGAGATATTACAGAGGCAAACTCCCTAGCTGTTTTCTGTCTGTGTGGAATCGGAGGTGTGGGCAAACCGAGATTGCACTCCAGTACGCTCAGGCCTTTACTCAACGACATAAAGGCAATTTTGATGCCGTTTTATGGTTTCGTGCTGAAACACAATTATCCCTGAGTAACGCTTTTACAAAGGTCGCGATTGAGCTTGATCTTGAGGGTGCAAGTGTCACTGGGAATGCTGAGCATAACAAAGATTTGGTTCACCACTGGCTCAGAGTAACAGGTCAGTAATCCGTCCTCAACTCTCAGAAAAGTCATTGACGCATCTGCGGTGTCCTAGGCCGTCATTGGCTCCTCATATTTGATAATGTCGATAGCTACGAGACTGTGGCTGATTTCATCCCATGGAGAACACGAGGAGCACTCATTGTTACCACACGGTTACCAAATGTGGCTCAGGCTTTCACGTCGTCTGACAGGCAATACGAAGTTGTCTTGGAACTCGATAAGACGCAGGCCACCGAGCTGTTTCTGCGGTTGCTTTTCAAAGACCAAAACAGCGCACACCGGATTACAACCACACTGGATGATCTACCCGAAGATGATCAAGTTGCGGTTCGTTTCCTATTAACAGAGATGGGTGGGCTTGCTTTAGGCATTCGCCAACTAGCTGCATATATTGATCAGAGAAACCTTAAAAACAACATCGCCAAGTTCGCCTCACAGTACAAAAGGTTCTTTCCGCGCATCATTAATGGGCCCTCGGGTTTCCAGGGACACACACTTAGGACTCTATGGGAAATGTCTTTCAGAGATATCTGGGCACACCATGAAGATCCTCAATACAAGAACCAAGAGCTCTGTTGGTGTGGAATTAACCTTCCCATAAAAGACCAAAAGGCATTAAATGTGCCTCCAAGCAAGATTCACGCAAGAACTTTGCTGGGGATTCTCCGTTTCGTAGATCCTGATGGCATTTCCATAGACCTTTTTCTTCCATCAGACAAATGTATTGCCAGCGAGCGTCTGCATTTTTGCCAAGAAGAATTTGAGTAAGTAACACACTTGACAGAGTAGCCGGGCAATTATTGATGAACATTTAGTGTTGATGATGCGAGCGATATCCTTGTCAACATGGGTCTTATTGAGCGGCACGGGGATGTCCTTGCAGTTCATAGGCTTGTACAGGTTGCCTACCTGTTTTGGATTGATGATGCTGAGAGACAAAGCCTTTTCAGGTCTGCCTCGGCTCTCTGCAATCATCAATTCCCAAAGCAGATCAAAGGGCGTCAGCTATATGAGCAATGGGCTGAATGTCAAAAATGGATCCAGCATGGTGTTAGGCTCTCAGCCTTGTTCAGGAGGCTGGGAGATGTCCAAATGACGCTGCATTACACCCGAGACTTTGTCGAACTATCTGAGAACTGCGCATGGTATGTGTTCGATGATATCTACAAACATGTTGAATTTGGCTAACCTAGTATACCTATCACAGGTATTTGTATGAAGCAGGCAACCGCAGCGGTACGATCGCTCTCATCGACAGCGGTTTGAGCGCCTGTGGCACACAAGATGACCTTGGGCGCGCCCATTTACTGAACACGAAATCCCAGACATACTTTGCACTCAACGACCTTGCACAGTGCCGTGCGGCCCTGGCTGACAGCCGTCTCATTCGAGAAACTGCCTTGGACCCCAATGATGAGGAGCTGGCAAATACTTACCTCAATTTTGGCAATCTTGAGGCTGCTGAAGGACGCTATGACGAGGCAATCAAGATGTTTGAAAAATCTATCTCGATATGTCAACACCTCCCAGGTGCCCAAGGCATGATTGCAGTGTGTCATCTCACAACGGCAAGAGCTTTGTTGAACAAGGGGGATTATGATGCAGCAGCCGAGAAGATGGATCAAAGCCAACAGATATTTGAAGTTTGCTTTGGGTGCAAAGCCTATAATCATCTTTTGTATGTCCGGCTCTCAATCCTCACTATACTCGGTGCAACTTCAACTAACATGACGAATAGTGTTCACTACGCGCGAGGTAACCTTTTCTTTGGCGAAAGGGGACTTTGAAAAGGCACGCGCTTCATTCCAGGCAACCCTCGAACTGCAGGTCGAGCATGCTGCTCATATGTTGAAAGTTGCTGCTATCTATTTTAAGCTGGGAACCTGTGACTACCATCTCAAGTCTTACACACGAGCAATGTAAGCCCCGCCCAAGTTTTGATACAGCCCAAGTCATTGCTGATGATATGCTAGGGAATCTCTCTCAAAAGGGCTTGTGGTTGCTCGCTCTCACAAGAAAGACGGACGTGGTGAAGAAGCGAGAAACTTGAGGAGACAAGCTCAGATTTTAGAGAGAGCAGTTCAACTATCGGATCTTTCAACGCTTCTTAATCTGGCCGACGACAAAGATCCATTGATACTACGAGGGAAAGCAAACCAATTAAGGCTCAACCTAGACGGCGGCTCGTCTTCAGTTTTTGAGACTGAAGATAAGGAGGAATCATGTTTCAACAATCTCGTGGTGGCTTTTGGTAGGTAGACTAGAAGAAGGAGTGATCTAAATTGTCAGATAAGTTGAGGATAGTTAGTTATTAGAGTTTATTATTTATTTTTTCATAACTTTTATATTATTATTAATATACTTTCCTTTATGTTTTAAGGTACATCCTCATATTTTATTGTATGTTAATTTATATTATTAATAACACATACAACTTAAATTAGCTTTAAATATAGACTTAAATAAATACTAATAATTAATTACCTTGTTTTTTTCTCTTGAAATTACTAGATCTGTTCATAGCTGCTCTATCTTGGCTTCTTGGCAAAGAGCTGCGAACACGGCATTCTCGGGAATACAAGCCGGCCGAGGGCCGAAAACTAGCAGTGTAAGCCATGGACAGTGAAGGAGTCGTTTACAGCCGTGATAATATTCCCCCGAATTATTAATACAATGGAGACTCTATACCTTTAACGTTATTTCGATCCAGATATATATATACCCTTGACACCCTCACTTAGATGATGGATGAACTATTATCACCTTCCTCAGACCCGACCTAGCTATCTACCACTGACTTCTCCGATATAAACCTTTGACTACTTTGGCATACTTCTTCTCAGCCAAACATGGCCGCATTCAAATATACCATTCCTCCTGGCTTCACCCAAACCCTCTCTGACGCCGTCCACTACTCTCAAGCCGTCGATCTCGGCAACGGCTATTTCAAAATCTCAGGCCAAGGCGGCTGGAACGCTAAAGGCCAAATATCATCCGACATCAAAACAGAAACTGAACAAACAATCCAAAACGTTGACGATGTTCTCAAAGCAGCTGGTCTTCGTGGATGGGAAGATGTCTACTACGTACGCAGTTATCACACCGATATTGATGCGACACTATCTCCTCTAGCTGAGGCTCTCAAGAAGCGGATTCCTGATAATCGGCCTGGAGGTGTTGTTTTGGGTGTTGCAAAGTTGGCCTTGCCGGGGATGAGGTTGGAGATCGAGGTTGATGCTAAGAAGTCAAACTCAAGGGGGTCATCTGCAAAGATCTAACTTGGGTCATTTCCGACTCAATATTAGGTTGCTCGATATATCCTGGTATATGCGGGCACTATAAAGGGATGAGAAATAAGAAGCAACTTTGTAAACATATACCTAGAACCCTTCTAAAAATTCAAGCCAAGTCATATTCATATCATTATATATCGTTCCCTAATTCGCTAAATATTCGAAGTCATAATTCGTAGCCATATCATTTCTCCAAGCAGTCTCGAATGGACGCTATTTGCATCTCACTGTACAGCTCAAATTCCTTCTTGACCTGGCACCCAAGACTCAACTCAAAAGAGCTCTGATCCGCTTCTGCAACGTGACTCATCCCACCATCTTCCCCTAGGTTCGAGTGAAATATTCCAGCCGCACTGACTGGCAAGAAGTCCTCGTATGTAATCGGCTCAACCTTCACAGATCCAGAGCTGACGAGGTCGTCTAAGCCCGCACCAGAGTCTTTCGATACGTTGGAAACAGGCTTGTACGTAAAATACGCCAGTTCCTCTTTTCGAATGGTTTCCAACTCATCAGGGAATCTCTGGAAGATCTCAGCAAGAAGCTGTTCTTTTGAACCAGGCTTATCATCAGAACTGAGCTTGCCCACACTCTCCCGCCACTCGTTGATTAGATCATCATATAGGCGTCTACCCTTCGGCGTTAAAGCCATTCCACGCTGTTCAATTTCTCCAAACCTTGCCTTATGACTTCCTCCAGTTTCTTCTCCCTCAGAAAAAGCAATCGCTTCATCAAGAGCTAAGAAACTTGTTTGACGAAGGAGAATAGGACAAAGCCTTGGCGGAGGTCCTTCAATAGCGTCTTTTGCTTGAAGGCCGTATCGTAGCATTTCAACCTGTGCTGTTTCGATGTCTAGGACTCGAGGTGTGAGATGGTTGATGTGAGGTCCTTTGAAGCAGACAACGTCTGCGATCAGGGGATGGGCTTTTCGGAGAGCTTTGTAGGTTTTCATGTCCACTGTTGAAGTTTTGTGCCATCGAAATGTTTCCAGGGCTTCTTTTATAAATTCTTCGGAAGTGGCTTTTGAGAAATTTCTTTGTGACTCGAATTGTTCGATTAATTCCACACATCGATCGGTGAAGATGTTGCGTTTTCTCAGGATCTCGGCTGCTTGTGCTCGAAGTGCCTCATCCTCAATGAGCTCCAAGCGCAATAAAGACGTAAACACCCGGAATGGGTTATAAGCTAGGGCTTCTTGTGTAAGCGGTCGAAAGCACGTCGCATGCACTGGGAGATTGGCAACGGTGAGGTCGTAGTATCCAACGGGATGCATGCCCATGACAGCAAATAAGCGCCGCATCATGGCCAGTTCTTCTGGTGTTCCAAGTCTGATAGCTCCATGGCGTTCAACCTCAATACGAGGTTCGATAGGTTGATGTTTTTGGTGGTTGATATCGGATACAAGCTTGAGCAGTGTGCCGTATTGAGGAACTTCACGTCGATACATGCTTGAGAGGGCAGAGGCGAACATTGCTCTGATAGCATCGGGATTGACTGGATCTGTGACCGTCATTGTGACTGCGGTATATGATATGAGATTACTATAGAGAAGTGGTTATTACGTAGTAAAGAAGCTGTACGTTGGGATGAGATGTATTATTAGGGTTATCATGTCTAGAGCGTCATTCAGATAAGCCTGAAAGCTATCTTTATATCTACCACTTCGGCAACGACAAACAAACGCCGATGTTATCAGATATCTCCCTCGACGCCCTTTTGCTTGTAGTCATTCTCCACTGACAAGCTTCCAACGAATGAGATTACATGCTTTGGTGATGAAGCGGAGCCACGGCATCTAATTTGGAAGGATATGAGATCACTTATCCGATAAGTCGGGGCCGAAACCGGGTCATGGGGTTTGAATGCGATAAAGAGGAAACAGAACCCGAGCACTGGCTCGTCTCAACATATTAAATGCCGACTCCGGTTATCGGCGGGATAATACTCTCCGAATTACTCATATGGCTAAGCAGTAGTTATATGTTGGCTCGTTTGAAGATAAGAATGCTGATAAGCAAACCATAATCATTGATAAAGGTTCCCAGATATCAAGCTTGTTGAGTAGACTCCTCGGAAGATAGCCGAGCAAACAGCCACTACATTTATAAACTATCTCATGCCATAATAGAACAAGATTCCCAGACATGGAGTAATGGAACAAATGGTATCATTATGGCTATTTCGTTACTACTTCTATATACCTTCCACTATAGCTCAAATCCCAAGTTAACATGAATAGCCTTGGACTGAGTATACGCATCCAGCGCATACTGTCCCAACTCACGACCAATTCCAGAAGACTTGTATCCACCGAAAGGAATACCAAAGTGGGAATCACCAGAAGAGTTGATCCAGACCATACCGGCCTGAAGCTTGCGAGCAACCTTGTGTGCCCGTGAGATCTTCTCTGTGAAGAGAGCGGCAGCAAGACCGTAGGATGTATCATTCGCCTTTGCAATGGCCTCCTCATCTGTTGAGAACTTGGCGATGGAGACGACGGGGCCAAAGATCTCTTCCTTCATGATCTTCATGTCCTCGGTGGTCTATAAAATGAGTTAGAGTACTTTTGGTACTGTTTCGGATTAAAACTTACGTCTGCAAAGACTGTGGGCTGGAGGTAGTAACCCTTGTCGCCGTGTTTGCTACCGCCATATAGAAGTCGGGCACCAGACTTGCGTCCCTCCTCGATGTATGAGATGACTCGGTCGAATTGGGTCTTGGAGACTTGAGGGCCCTGTACAGTTGCCTCTTCGAAGGGAGAGCCGAGCTTGTCGTTCTCCTTTGTGATTGCGACGAACTTCTCAAGGAACTTGTCGTAGATGTCCTCGTGGACGTAGATTCTTGAGGTTGATGTGCAGACCTGGAGCAACCTGTTAGCATACACGTCGCTAATCATGGGGCTATGAAACTCACCTCCCCCTTGTTGTCCATGATGCCAAAGTGACACCACTTAACAGCCTGCTCCAGCTCTGCATCTGCAAAGACGATAGAAGGGCTCTTGCCACCACACTCCAAGGTAATGTTCTTCAAGTTGTTCGCAGCATCCTTCATGATAGCCCTACCAGTGTTGGTACTACCTGTGAAGGCAACCTTGTCGATATCCATGTGTCCAGCAATAGCCTTTCCAGTCTGAGGACCAAGACCAGGCAGGATATTGACAACACCAGCAGGAAGACCAGCCTCCTTGACGAGGTTACCAAAGTAAAGGGCTGACAAAGGTGTCTGCTCAGCAGGCTTGAGGATGACGGTGTTACCGCATGCCAAAGCGGGCGCGACCTTCCAAGCGAGCATCATGAAGGGGAAGTTCCATGGGATGATCTGGCCGCAGACACCGAGAGGCTCTTGAAGAACATATGCAAGCTTCGCGGGAGATGTCTCAATTGTCTTGCCGCTGATCTTGTCTGCGGCGCCGGCGTAGTAGCGGAAGACGTTGTACGACTCGTCGAGATCGCCAGCGAGACAAGCGCTGAAAGGCTAGCGACGGTGTCAGCGACGCAATTGATGAGAAAATAAATAATTAATACCTTGCCATTGTCAAAGGCGTCAATAGCAGCGATGAGCTCACGGTCGCGATCAATTAGATCAGCAAGCTTGTAGAGGAATGCGCCACGCTCTACGGCAGGGAGCTCTGACCATTCGCCTTGGAAGGCTTTGCGGGCAACTTGGACGGCCTTGTCGACGTCTTCTTTTGAAGCTCCCTTGAGCTTAATGACTTCTTCCTCGGTGCTGAGACGTGTGAGCTCTCGTTCAATTGGAGTGTTGAGGGGTGGTGAGAGCTTACACTGGGTTTGTCACTGTGAACTCATCGCCTGAAGCAGCGACAAACTCATTGTTGATGAAGAGACCCGTGGGTTGGTCGTACTTCTTGCCGTTGGGCAATGTGATTGATGTAGTTGAAGCCATTGTGAATGTTAGAGACTTAAAACGCGGGGAAGACGAGAATGAGGGAGGATTGAGTGTATGCAGCCTGACGAAGGTCGGGGTATGTCTTTTATAATGTGTGCGACGCATCAAATGCTGGCTTGGCTGTCTTCAGAGCTACAGTAGCATGCCCAATAAACTACCCGCATCCAAGACACCATCGCGTCCATATTTGCGGGGTTACTCAATCATGACAATTCCGCTGCATATTCAGCTAATAGCACTTCAATTGGCCACAAACCTTTCCTCATACAGACTCTCATCATGTCTCCAGTTCGTTCAAGTCAGGAAAGTATTCAGGCCAGAATGAGGGGCCCCTAACGATATCTCTAACCCCACGATGCGGGGGAACTTGGACTATTCTCGTTTGGGTAACTTTTTGGACCTCTGGCGACCCACAGGCGGGTCTTATCTCATACTGCATCTGGGATGTTTCTGGGCAATTCTACAGGGAAAGGGAGTCAAACTGGAATAGGAATGTTGGTTGACCACTCGGTGATAATGGCATGACGATGTGGCCGAGGTGAAGGATTCATGATAGGTTCTGTGATCATCATAACCTGCGCCAAGATCTTGGGTGGTGATGTTGTGTGCCATATCATGTAGTACAAAAGGGTAACTGTGCCTCTTGACGAGCATCAAGCTCAGTAACTGTCTATCAGATCTGCACCTATCAGTCGCAAAGCTTTCTCCCTCTTGTAAGCCCCTTGGTCCAACCTTATCTTCAGTGACTTACACAAATAGACTCAATATGTCTCATCTTACCTACTTCAACTACGAAGGCGTCGGCAAGACCAACAACAAAGAATACTCCTACTCACAAGCCGTCCGCGTCGGAAACACCATCAAATGTTCCGGTCAAGGCGGCTGGGACAACGAAGGCAAGATCGACAAAGACGACCTCAAGGGTCAAATTGACCTTGCCTTCAAGAACGTTGAGAAGAACCTCAAAGACGCTGGTGCAAGAGGCTGGGCGGATGTTCACTCCGTCAGAAGCTATCATATTTCTCTTTCGGGGTCTTTTGACCTTATGGTTGAGCAGTTCCGAAAGTGGATGCCTGATCATCAGCCAACTTGGACTTGTGTTGGTGTTACGGAGTTGGGTATTCCTGGTATGATCGTTGAGATTGAGGTGGAGGCCAATATTCAGCAATAATTTTATAGCAAAAACAAGCATTTCTTCTATACCATGTCTCCTATAGTTCTTGATCATGTCCCACTTATTCATCCTGCTTACTTGGTTAGTCCCGACAAGCCGGCAGAATAGTTATTCCTAATCCATATCTCACCTGCTTTGTGAGACTCATCCCACGATCACCTCACCCCAACTTACCGTACGCCATGTCAGATATACCATGGCCTAAACGGTGTAGAGCCCAACCCCCGAGTACGTGGAACTATCCTGATGTGTTGGCGGTCGATAGAACTCCCTTCATTCCAAACAAGGATACGCGCGCTCTTTAAAAACGACCCGTCGCTGATCCATCATCACTCGGCGATAATGACCGGACAAAGCTTTCCCAGCGGCCATCAAGAGAAGCATAAGATTCTCATTATCAGAAACTATGTGGTTCGGCCCAGTTTGAACTCATCGCCAAAGTCAATGAAGATCCCGGATCACTCTCATATTTCGAAACATCCTTGATAATTACCCCAGCTATCGACTCTGATATACGGCTACAGAGGTCTCGAATGAGCAATACTGATCAAAACCTGTTAAATGAATCCATAGAGGCTGCTCTAAAAGAAGATGAAAATGCTGCTTGCTAAATTTGCCTTGGCATGAAGGGCTTCTGGGGCCAATAAAGCCTTAATGCAAAAGAAGCGCTTGGGGATTAGGATAGACAGATTATCAAGAACGCCATGACTGTCCAATGGCAGTAACATGTCCTAAGTTTGAGTGAGTATAAGCTAGCACCTTGCGGTTTTGTGACTTTTCACTCAAGAGAGCTCGGCTGGCCGATATACTACACTATATACAGCACGGCGCCTCAGATTCTCTGCAAAGTCGCTTCACTACCAAGAGAGATCAAGGAACTATCCCCACGGGCCTAGTACGGGACGCATTCCTTTACGTTGACAACAAAGCAATTCAATCTCGGCACCCGAGCAGGCCTTTCGTTTGGCTTTAGGAGCCAGAGAATAAATCTAAGCAGTTGGACGAAATAAAGCCGTTGAAGATAGATATCAAACATGTAGCTCCGGTGCCTAATTTCACGTTTGACAAAACGAGAGATGCCACCTGGAAACGGATGCAAGTGGCCATGAGGAAAGACATCAGACCTGGAACAGCTGCTTGCTGAAGCAGGTCTGTCACACAACGTAGACGGTGGAAGAGATATGATCTGGCCTTCAACTCTACGACCGTACCAGATCGAACACACAAAATCCCCTGTGCTTAGAATGGAAGGAATGGATTTCTGACAAACAGACATAATAGCCCATCGTCAAAGTTGTTAGTACTTCATGGGCCATTGTACCATAGTTACCATGATCAAATACTAAAGCTTCAAAGAACTACAATTACGTCTCTTATCGTTTTTGGGATAGTTTGATTCATGCTTCAGTTTTCAAAGTTGTAGATATATTATGAAAGATTTATCTTCTGAAGGTTAAGGCTATAACCCTAGTGCCAGATTAATAATGATTAGAACCCATTATGTTTCCAGAAACAGAGAATGATCTGGAAAGCAAGAGGCATAAACGAACAATAAGTCTTTTCCCTGGTGCGTTTAGGAGTCATCCAGTTGACTAAACTAAAAGTTGTTAAGAGGAGAACAAAAGCTATAGCAACTCATTTTGAGTTTGCTCCCGATTCATATCGGATATTCGGGAATCCTTCATGCTCTGATAAGGTCTTTCAACCAATTAAGTTTCTTGAAAGCATCCTAGCAAGAGACTGGTGTTGCAGAAGCACGACATCAAGTCGGGTAGACCAGAAATGACTCACCGCCAACCTTAGTAGATTTAAAAGAAGCAGTTAATCATCCTGAGAATAGCGAGTCTTTAGCAAACCATTTTAGAATTCTTTCCCCTTCCAAAATAGCTTCTGCATATAGTCAGGAGCAGATCTCCCAATTCTTTGATTGCATCAATCTTCCTAAAGCGTTACGAGAAGACCCTCAACCTACGTTGATGCTTTTGAAATCCTTGCATACTCACTCACTTGCCATGTTCCCTTATGAAAACCTATCTCTCCACTACAATGTGACTCATAGTATCGATCTCGATCCTCAGCATCTATTTCGTAAGATGGTGACGGATAAACGTGGCCGTGGTGGCTACTGTATGGAGATTGTCATCCTGTATAACCACGTTTTGAGGGCTATAGGTTTTGATGCATATACTGCTGGAGTCCGAACACGGGGAAGACTTGAAGGCGTCCCGAGGGGAGACTATCCTGGCTGGTAAGTCGAAGTCTATCTAACCCTACTCCATAGTAGTGGACAAAAGAGACATTCAGTCTACAAATATCGAGTGGTCCAGCCAGATGTTGTAAACAAAAGGCAGGCCACAGCTGGAGAAATAAACATATTTTCTTTCGGGCTGTCTCGAGCTGTTGACGTAATGGAACAAGTGTTAACCCCAAGAGGCAGGAACGATATCGTGAATATCATTACCTTTCCAGATGGCAGCAAATACCATTCTGATGTAGCTTTCGGCGGTGATGGCGCCAAGATGCCAATGCCATTAATCGACGGCTTAATCCATGATAACTTGGGAACTCAACAGATCCGAATTAAGAGAGATTGGATCCCTCATCAAGTCCACAGAACAGAAGAGACCAAACTCTGGATCTATCAGTATCGAAACAGCCAAGACAAAGAGTGGAACTCTTTCTATTTGTTCCCCCAGGAACCGAGTTCTTAGCTTTGGACTGGGATGTCGTTAACTGGTGGGTCAACACTCATGCGGATAGTCATCAACCACGCAATGTCTTGACTATCAAGTTTCTGAATCGGCCTGTGGAGCATGATGCAAGTTTTGAAGGGGAGATGAAGATTTATGGAAAGAGAATTCTCGTGAATGGCGTCGTTAAGGAGAATTTGGGGGGAAAGACACAAAGTCATCACCACGTGTAACACGGAACAGGAGCGTGTAGAAGCTCTTGAGAAGTATTTCCAGTTATTTCTCACAAAGGAAGAAAAGGAGGGTATTCGCGGCTATGTGACAGAGATAAAGGACCCTGTTCCATAGCGTAAGCCATAATACAACATCAGAACCGAATATTGAGGCCATCAAGTCTTCAAAAAGTCCCACAAAGCACCTTCGCCTCTGACCTCAACCAACTCAGTCCCATTATCTTCCACAGCCATACTCCACAACTCCTGCCCATGTCTCATCAAAAGCTCATAGCCACCCTGCGGACTTGGTCGAAGTGTAAAATACTCATGTGCCTGATGCTTATCGACCCTCGCGATGAACTTCTTCCTCTCGTTGTGGCCGATGATAGTCCCAGATACACAGTTGCGAAAACCCAACCATCTGTCTCGCTCGATACACTCCCAGTGAAAGCCTCCTCTTGGGTTAAAGCCTTCGCAGAGTCGCAGTTCGCCGTTTACTATGGTGATGACTTTGCCTGAGTCGCGATGGCGAATGATGAAAATGGCTCCGGGGTAGGGAACGGATTCAGTGTAATCTGCGCATATTTCGGTTGTAGTGGTGTGTGTAGGCGTGCCAGGGCCATCAACAGTGGAAGCCATGGACATGGTGTCAATGAGGTCGATTTCTTTATTACTCATTCTGATGAGATTTCACTGTTGATAGCTGCGGTTGATCGACAGTGTTGACATGGTGAGATTGAATGCATGCCCACGTAACGTGCGATAGGCAGCTGCGGGAGGCCAACCAACCACTGGGATTAGTCACATCCTAGCCTTTCGCATCACTGTCAGCCGCTTCTCAACCTCCTGTTGGATTCAAGCGATGAGAGACTGGCAAACAGAACGGGATATATACCAATACATACTACAACGAGTGGCAACAGATATAAATAATGCGCTAAAAACAGGTTTCTAAGAATAAAGAGCTTCCACGTTTGCCCCTGGTACCTGAGAAATGCCGTAGGGTAATCCCCCAGACGGATCCGGATGATCGACGCTCACTCGGCAGCTAGTGATAGCCGCTTGCAACTCAACTTACAAGTTTCACAATATAGATATAGACACTCTCTGTTTTATTGCGCATCTCATATTTGACCTTCTATCTTGGTGAATAAGTAGTTGGGATATTCTCATATTGATGGCCATGTTGTCAACTGCCTGAGCCTCAGTAGACAACGCCCAACAAGAAACCCGATGCCTAACCAACTGCACCGTTAGACAAAACGAGAAACGGGAACTCAAATCATCAATATCAGAGCAAGCATAATAGGGTGTGAGAAAAGACCCTGCATCAATCAGTACGACCAACCCAACCGCGACAGCCATCTTTCGAAACACATACCCTGGACACTTCAAGGTCACAAGGCTTAGCAATCAGTCAACAACAGCCAAGCCTCGCGTGACCTTATCACAAACACCGTTTTAACCGCCCGCATTTCACAAAACACAAACCAAACTCCCCCCCTTGTCATTCTCATGTCATTCTCGGGCTTCACAAACCCGTTATGATATGCCCTCCCGCTGTATCCGAATAGCGCCACAGTAGCAGTCGTACGCGTTCTAGACCACGGAGCAAAGCCTACGAAGCCAAGGACTGTGGCTCAGGGCACGAGGACACGCAAACCCATGGGTCCAAAGGGTCTAGAACGTCCGCTGGGTTATTCCCGAGGCGTTTCCCAGGGTCTTGAGAGCGAACTTGTCCAATGGGACGGCACGGATGTGCGAAGGTTTCCTGTGCCACTGCGTTTCGCTATTGGTTAGGCGTCTGCGACGAGGCGCAACGGAGAAGGGCGATTGAAGACGCCGAAGAAAAGAATGGCATAGTGCTCGCTGGGATACCGTATAAAACCCATCTTTTCGAATTAGCCAGGTACTCTCGGATCGCGGCACAAGCGGAAAAGGGCCCTAATTGAAGCAACGTTGTATGAATGCCGAGCAATCGACAACGGTCTTTTCCGGAGGCATACGGAGTAGTATCGACCAGGCCCAGAGCAACGGCATTTTCGGTCAATAGCTAGATAAGAATAGCAGCATGGTCTGAAGCCACTGAGACGACAATAAAAGCACCGATTTGTAAGTCTTTGTTGACTTACCGTTTAGGACTTTGCCCTGAAAATCAATAAAGCCAAGCCAAGCCTGATCCGCTCGGCATGCCCGAGCTCCATCATGATCTGATAGAGAATATCATATTGAATAACTGATAAAATAACTGACCAAATACCTGAGGGATTATCACGCGGAAACCCTCCCTTACTCAAACAATGAGGTCTTCCGTGAGTACAGCAGCTACCTGCAACACACTCTGATCGAAAACAATCAGCTGCATAGTGCTCAGTTACAATGCATCACGCACAGGCACCTACTGCCACATCAAGAAAGTCACGGCCGTAATCTTGAGTCAGGCCGAAACAGTCATATACGCCGAGCTTTTGCCTAGAACTGCTCTCACTCAAACAAAGACCCAATTCTAGAGCATGCGTCGTCTGGCAGGCAAAGACTGGACCCTTCAAAAGGACCCTTGATTTGTAAAAAAAGGGACTCACCGCTCCATAATTCTTCAGCCCTGGGATCACCGGACCCGTGGCTTAAAAGTCCGTATTGAGATCCGAGCTCTGCAAGATGGCGTATTCTGGAATACGTTTCCAACATCTCACTTGAGTGCCCATGTAATTTCCCGCAGAACGCCGCCAAGACGAGTTTCTAGCCTACCATGGGACTGTAGTCCTGCAATGCAACACTGAGATGCTGTGTAAGCGCTTGCTGGGGTTTGAGAAGGATAGCAAAGCTTCGTCAGAATATCGTGGCTGACGCTGTGACAAGTTTATTGCTGGTTTGGGTTTGTAATTTTATTTAATTGATATGCAAAACACACGTTGCTCATGTCCAAGCGGGTCGATCACTTAACTTCAGGAACCTTTGGACCCCACCCCCAGCCGAAAACGCCCAGTGAAAAAAAAAAAAAAAAAAGGTAAAAATAAGGGACCCTGCCAAGCCCGAGAAAGTCTAGACTCTTGAGTCTAACAGTCTGACTCTCACTCTTAAATGATGAGCGGCATTATTTCCTCTTGTTCGACGGAAATAGCAATTGAGCGGAAAACACATCAGTCAGCAATAACTTGAGACCAGTGCTAGAGACAGTTAGTGACTCTTATACGACACGGATTGCCAAGAAATTCGTGATCATCTGACAAAGAATACACTGATCCGTCGCATCCGTCGGTCGGGGTCTTAATTACAGCGCCATGCATTTGGTTGATGGACTTTAGAATGCCGCGGCATCGCATCGCATCCATCGCATCAGATAAAACGGAGTACCTTGCGTTTATAGGCAAGATGACAAACGGAAAAGAAGGGGTGGGAAATTAAGAAAAGGGTCATCCATATCCCCGATGCAGAGTGGCTCCGTCTCAATCCCCTTACAGCATTGATGAGGCTACATTTGCATTCCTCCATTTTAATTCCGCGAGATCGAGAATTGTCTTGATCGTGGATATTCGGAAATACAACTGAAACTCGGCATCTCGATATCTGTGGCAAGTTGGGAGTTAATTGGTCCCAAGGAGCTCCTCCGAACGGGAGAATCTTTAAACAAAACGGATGCCCATCGAAGGTTTGGTAGAGGATCTCGGCCGGTGGCGTTGCCATCTCGATGTGGCTCCCATCACTTGATGAGGGCGGTTTTTTAGAGCGTGTTCCACGTCGGTCTACAACAAAGGGGCTTTCTTAGCTCCCAGGGACATTTTACCATTTTACACGTTGAGGGAGTTTCCATTCGATGAGATTGCGACCAGAGGGGGTGTTGGGTCATGGGCAATTGGTAATCTATGGATGGGAATTGTGGGTGGCATGCCCATGGGCTTTTTCTCAAATCACCTCAGAATGATGGCCGTTTTGTGCCCGGATGATGTGAATGGATGGATTGGCTCTATCTATTCCAAACTCTAGACCCATTAAATCCAGTTTAAAACGGTTTCTTCAAAGGGTTGAACGGAGCTACTACTAATGATCGATCGAGATGAGACAATGTCTATATCTACGACTCATGCAGTCTACTTAAAACACATCTCGATGATTAATTCCTCTCTAACGAAGATCAAACAGATTCTCGTCCCACACCTGGGCTGATAATCTTTCGATGAATCTAAAACCCCACATATCTTGCTTCTCATCGGGACCATCGAAAGGCAAAAAAATAAGAAAAAAGTGATAGACGATCACGGGTGGTGATAAGCGTTCCCGCCCGCGCAAGCCTAGTCCCGGTAATCCGACGATCACTCAACTGTTTCTCTAGTTTGACTTGCTGATCCGATGTATAAGTCTGATTCTGGGCATCGAGGGTTCGTTCAATCACACGTGGGCGCTGCGTAACTATCGACGTCAGTTTGGTGATAGATAAGCGCCGTTTGTGTCATGTTCATGTCGCGGGGGAGATGAATTACGCGTGTGTGTTATAGAGATTGCATCATCCCAAACGGCTATTGACAGCTTCATTAAACAACACATGCTCTCTCGATGTTGGGAAGTGCTGGCTAGACGACGATAAGCCGTTGCGATCGGGCACAACTCAAACCCTGTCAATTGCATTATTTTGCTTTACTTTTTACGAATCATGATGAGATGCAGAGTATTAAGGTAGCAATGGGTCATGCAGACAGTCTAGACAGAACAAGGTTGACGGAGGAGCTCCGGTGCCTGTGAGGGAAGCTCACGATGTCGATTGCATGCTACAGTACGATGCCAATGGTAGTCGGCTGTCATGGATGTTTGTTTGGCTGTCTCGAGTGCCGTGCCGGATGTTGACTACCACGACTCGTGGACGTGAATGGTGCTTGACACTCATGTTTGAGGTCTTGGCAAAGCACCCGTTGCAACTTTGGGGGCCAATCCAATGAAGCCGTAACGGACGACATCGAGATGCTCAGGGTCGTTGGAAATGGAATGTGTCCGTGCCATGCCATGTCTTTCTTTTTCATGCCCAACAAAAAAAAAAAAACATATCAGTAGAGGTGACAGTTCCAGGCCCAATCGTCTGCCGTTATTCCCGTCCAGAACATTCATATATCTCGTTAGAATGCTCTGGACTCAACCCACTATATAACCACGGAATCGAATCGACGAGATATCTCCATTAGCACGGAGCCATCTCCGGTTTGAGATGGGGTCATGGGGACAGAAACAGAAGACGACAGTAAAAAAACGAAACGAAACCGAAGCTTGATGCCCTTCGATCTTGTTCTAATGGCCCGACCAAGGTTCTCGTCTCTGTGCCCTGAAGATCGGAAATTGGCTGTGTCATCAAAGGAGCGACCGATGGCGCTAGCACTGTTTTGGAGGCTTGGCTTCAAACGCCGAAACGGAATGGCCTGCCAAGATCTCCGTTTCGCTAACTCCGTTCACTGCTTACCATCATATTCTTATACTGGAGTAATAAACTCGTTGCTTGCATTTAACAACACACAGCTTCACAAGGTCCTTGTGAGTCACGGCAAGGGCCCCTGAAAAGAGTCAAAATGGCGGAAAGATGGCCCCGAAATAGCAATTCATCCCAACATGATCCACTGAGCAGAGACAGCAAAAGAAGAAGCGGTCATTATCATCGTGAAACTCTACAGCACTGTATTTTACAGTTGTGTCCTTACTGCAGAATACAACACGCAATTTACACATTTTCAACAATGCTCTATTTCTGGGTACACTAAACGCTAGCTCAGCGCCCAATCCAACGGTTCAGGCTCATCATGCAAGGACAGGGTTCTCGCTCTCGCTCTCGGTCAGCTCTCACAAAGAATTTAGGGGTCCATTTTGTCTTTTATTCACCTCACCTTCAAAATATTGGAGCCCGTAAGACCAGCGTTGCAGCCTTGAATTCGAATGACCCGAATCCCCGGGTACGCGGCGTGCTGCGCTGTGAATATTGGATCAACCCTGGTACTTAGATCGTGCTCGCGGGCGGCTCTGTTGTTCTTTTTTTGCTGTCGACGTTGCATCAGCATTGAGGCTTGAAAGTGACAGCCATCCGTCCAATAGCACCTTTCCGTACGAGGACAAAACTTTGCAAATTACAATTCTTGTCACAATGAAGGCTTGGCGGGTGTCCAATAGCGACTCTTCCATGCATCGAGAAACAATGCCAATTGTCTTTGATGCTATACTTTTGACCGCGGATGTACGGTTAGAAAAGAATCTCTCACATCAGATGCCGCGAAACCCGCCCTAGGATTCAAGGCTCCATCCAAAGATCCGCCTTCATATATTTCTGTTGGGTTGGTTGCACAACAAGGGTGAATTACTCCATCTACATGCCGCTCGATGCGAACGCCATTGTTTAAATGTGACAGATGCTTATTGCATTAATTGCGCGGCCTTTCGGCGATGTTGAGGCGCCCATTATCTATCCCATGCCGTGGAAGCCGAAAACTCCGCTGTCACTTGCACGTTCAGTTGAGACAAGAAGAGCCCAGCCCAGCCCAGCAGGCACCCACGGAAGACGGGCGCACAGTCAGCTCGATATGTCCTTTTGCAGGAGTAAATTAATCCCTGTGGCGTTGTGCCCCTGCTGGGCTGAGCTGGCCGATCCGGGGTTAATTTAACGGTGAAGTCAAATTCATGAGGCGGACCATATTGAATTGTCGTACCTCTGTACTTTTACCTAGAGACCGTACATTTGACTCATCTTGCCAGAGCAACACTGGACAACTCATCTTGGTCCAAGCTGTTAAGGTGAAAATTAAAGTGATACAGCCATAGCCTATCTACAGCACAGGTACAGGGTCTTTTTGCATGGACTTTCGGGCCCTGAAGCTAGAAGCTTCATAAACATGAGACTCTGCAATCTCATTTGCAGGAAGCTCCCTTTGCGCAAGGAAGACCCCGTTACGGGAGCCCGGAGCAACGATTGGCAACAAAACATGCCATGCAATAAGCTTTTTCTGCATATTGTTTGATCTTTTTTTTTTTCGTCTAAGGGTTGAACAAGGCGGTAATGACTGCCAAAAGCAATAATGCATGAATGTGTTGCGCTGTACCTTTGTCTTTGAAGCTGTGCCCCGTTGTCGTCGTAAGCGGGTTTAAGCCGCTGGTTCTTCCCGTGCCGCGAGATATTACGATTTCTGTACAGGTACAGGCATATCCGAGACATCAGCCAGCCAGCCTCACAACAGGACGAATTGGAGGGTGATAATGATCACGGGCGCTACATGGAATGAGATGATAAGCAAAAGAATTCTGGACAGTTCCGTGGACTCGGTTAATCAATCAGATACGGGCTTGATGCCTCACCAATATTAAGCTACTAATAAATCACAAGCCAAAACAAAACCAATCTCGATATTTGGAGGTGATCCGTAAGCCCCGTTTGATCGCATAAACCCCAACACAAACAGAAAACGGAGATAAAATCGACAGGGGTAAAAGTAAACTAAACGGACAAGATGGAGATGGACGGGCTTCGCCTGATCAGGACCCAAGACCTGACGTTGCATCGGCCAGGCCTGTTCAGGTATTGGGTTCGAGCCAAGCCACGCCCCCCCTCCTCTCTCAGTCTCACACTCCGTTTTTGACTCTGGACCTGCTTGAGCTTGCTGCATCTCTCTCCCTCAGGCTCTGTCGTACAGCGATCGAACGCCAAGTTTCAAGCCAAGACTCAACAGCCCGAGAGTTTATGGTTGCTGAGACAAATTACATTTATCCCTCACTTGAGAGCAGATTTGTTGACGAATACTGGCATATGCCGCGACCAGTTGAACTGTAACTATCTTCAGCACTCACTCAATTGAACAAATGCTGGTGCCTTGAAGAGAGGGGCGTGTGCTTGGACTCTCCGTTTTGCTCGTCTTGGGCTTGGCACAATGTCTTGCTGCTGTTTCTCTCGACCCGCTGCCGATCCTTACTCCGCGACATGCCGTCTCGCAAGACATTTCCGTGGACGAGCAGCGCAATCGTCGATCCGCAGCAGCAGCACCTCAAAAAGAGAGAGGAAAAAAAACTTACGTAGCCCCTAATAAACCACATACTGAGACTCACCCTCTGCTGCCCTGTTTCTCTGGGCGCGCGTGTTGCATCCATTTCAATTTGGTAGCAGGTTCAAGAAAAAAAAAGAATAAAGCCATTTCGATAAAAAGGCCTGCTCACCCCCCCAAATAACGTCCTTGAGCCCAGAACCTACATCCCTTTATATGAAACGAATTTCACGATACGACTCGATACGATACCCCCGGGGGACACTCTAGAACTCTCTCGGCAACGTTAATAGCGATTGTGCACTCAAACGACACAAGGACGCTTCTGCTCTCTCTATCTGCTCTCCAGCTGCAATCGACAGGACTAAGCCTCAGCCACCTTGGGAACTTGTGCTACAGTTCCATACTGTACCGTCCGTTCGTACCGTACCGTACCGTACCGTACCGTATCTGTCTGTCAGTCAGTCAGTCTTGTCTACGTATACGACGTAGCGTGCGTAGCGTTGCCCTCCCCTGGTCCCCATACCCAGTCTCGTTCAGGCTCAGACAGACAGACAACACACACCCCCCTCCCCCGGACTGGCTTGTTTTCAAGGCTCCAGAGTTCAAAGTCTAGGCCCCTGGTCACTCTTCAATCCTTCTTAACCAGCACAGTCCCCCTTGAGGGCGAAGCATTCAAGCAAGAGTACAAAGCAGTAAAAGCAAGCACCAAGGCGCCAGCACATCCCCATCCACTTGAAACAAACAAAAAAGGGCGTTAGCTTCTTTTTTCTTCTCTGCCCAGTCTACCCCTTGTGGTACATCACATCAAAATATCTATATTACCCGCCCTGCCTACCTACCCTTCCTGTTCCATCTCCATCATCATGTCTGCTAGACCTTCAAGTCACCACTTTGGATCAACAAGCTCAACATCATCAACACCTTCTTCAGGCTCCGACTCAGACTCTTCCTCCAGCTCAGGACACAGATACAGTATGGACTCAATCGCCCTGCCCATCGCCTCTGTCGAGGTTCTTCGCTGCATGCGATGCGCTCGCTCTGTAGAGGCTACTTCCACCGACGACCTCAGCACCATGGGAATGGTTCGCATTGCACATAACCTCTACTACTGCGAACGCTGCGCAAAGATGGTCGGCTACAAATAAATGAACAACCAAAACAACACAACAAGAGGCTTGAACACGAGTAACACACCAAAACTACTTTCAGCTTTTTTTTTCTTCTTTCTCGGTGGAGGGAAACAAATCACATTGCGACATGGACGGTTAATCCCCCAATCATCCAATGATTCTTCCAACCAACCAGCCCGCCAACCACAACAACCACCTTTTCGGCGCAAAGGAAACATGATATTCGGCTCTTACCACCAGCATGCCGCATGAATAACATCCCCCTCTCGCCACTAGGGTCAGCCAGCCATTTATTGTATTGGCAACCCTACCAGAGCAAAGCCATATATCGCCATGGAGCAGTTGAACATTAACTCAACTTGCAAGGACGAGAATGAACTGGCACACTCTTTACAGCAACCGAGGCAAATACCCCACGATACCGACAACCAACGACAATCACCCTTTCAGCACTGCAACACTCACTCAGGAACCAATCCAGCTTTTGAGGTTCAGGGCATGCGAGTGATTGGGTGCGGCGTCTCCGGTATCAAACGTATGGGTACCCCGTCAGCTTCCGGATCAGCACTTGTTAGGCAGGCTGAGCTCAGCCATCCTGCGTGCTGCAGATCAACCCCTCCAAAAGAGAGGAACAGCATACACTGCCTCAGTGGTATGAGGCGCTGTCTTCTCTATTTTTTCATGACCACCCTTTTTTTTTTTTTTTTTTTGTTTGGTAACTGACGACGTTCATGTATGGAGTTTTCTTTGGGATGGGATATAACCTTGTTACATTATCGGATATTTTCTTGTATACCCACGGATACCCTGTTTATTGCCACCGGGCGCTTCGGATATTTTTTGGGTTATTTTATTTTATATTCTACCTTCTCTTCTATTCATCGTGGTAGATACACACAAGACCACGGCCTGGTGCCTGGCATAGCCTTATCTTACTTGACAGGCTATTCTATCTATATACTTACTCTTGACAATTTCATAAAAATTCTCACATCATATCATTGTGTCTCGTGCTTGTGTGCTTGTGTGCTTGCTCTTTGGACCATGTCTTACATTGCATGTTGGTCATTGACGCCTGACCTCCATCTAAACTCTAACACTAAGATGCCTACAGCAGCCTCGGCGCTACGAGCCGTCTCTCGCATTGTTAGCACGCATTTGCAACCCGACCAGGGTCGGGAATACTATCATTGGCCAGTTCTTCTGTTTCAATGGTGATTGCCATTTTTATCTCTCCCCTCTCAGAACCAATTAAAGTCTTTCGAGGTAGAATTTCAACTGCAGACTCGATGTTGGCTGCCAAAAGGTCACATACCAGCCGCTGACGTCTTGGCTCCCCAACTTCTCCGTAATCCTTCCTCTACTCAAGCGGGGAGAGACTTTGTTATCATGATCCGAGTCTGGATTTGAAGATAGGAATGAGACCGGAGTTGGAAATGGAGACATGGCGGTCTCACTTCGATTCATCTCACTCTGACTTGTTTTAACTTTACTTTGATCTGAGACTTGTCCTTTTCCTTTTTCGCCTCCCCCTTTCTAAACTAACTCTCTCCGCCTGTCACTCCAGGTTTTATCCCGGCTTTGGCAATTCTCCTCGGTTAGGGTTTTTTTCACTGAACCCAGAGCAAATAACTCCACTATTTCGGTTTACTTGCTTATTTTTGCAGATTTCAAGTGGAGCCTCATCTAGACCTGCATTTGCATTTGCAGTTTTTTTTTATATTTTTTTCTTATTCCGCCTTGTTCTTTATGAGGCTATTCCCACTGTCCCACTCATCGTGGTCTAAAGTCATCTCGGAGATGCGTCGAGATTACGACGGCGTGACATGGGTGTGAGTGCCCGAGACCCAAGACCAATAGCGAGGTAGTCCAGAGCTCGCATGCAGATTGGCTTGCGATCATTGCATAAACTCTATGTAATATCTGCCTATACCCGTGTGACGATGACACTAGGAACTCAATCAGTCACCACCACTCGCAGCTGGAGATTTCAGCTATCGACTGCACAGCTTAGGTTTGCCCAGCCAACCAGCAAAAGTCAATGTCAGTTCGCGTGCGGCACCTCAGATGCAAACAGTGGAGTCTCGAGCTTGAATGCCATAGACTAGACTTGAGATCCATCTGTTAGCACAGCCTAACCTAACTGCAACTTACCCAACACCGTTGTCACGCTTCTGCACGCCTTGCAAGCCATCACCGTAACTGTTCTAGGCATTTCAAAACATTGGATCCAAGCCACTCGATGCATGTGTATATGGAGAAGCTAATGTACGACTCGTACTCCTGCCGCACAACGCGCCTGTAGCAGATAGAGAGGAATAGAGTTTTTGACTTTGAGCGGCAGTTGAGGGATGCGTCTACAAAAGTGCAACAGGTCTGGAATGTAACAATGGCTGATGTAGCTGCATCTGCCGTTATCCTTCAAATAGAGGAGATGCAGGTCTAGACTCTGGACAAGAAGCGCCGCCCCGCTGACTCGCTCGCCATCCTCGGCTCCGTGAAAGGCAGCAGAAGCAGCAGAGACACAAATATAGGAAATAAGGTGGCGGCGGTGGCTTGACGGGTCCAAATGCCGGAAGTCAGACAATCCGAGACTACGAATTGCTCAAAATGGACGCCTTGATTTCTTGG
The DNA here is from genome assembly GCA_002982035.1 of Fusarium algeriense. Taxonomy (NCBI): domain Eukaryota; kingdom Fungi; phylum Ascomycota; class Sordariomycetes; order Hypocreales; family Nectriaceae; genus Fusarium; species Fusarium algeriense. The sequence goes on along the minus strand of PVPY01001283.1, from coordinate 33,220 downwards.
GCAATTCAAGACTTGCAATGAAGTAATAGCCCCAAGATAGTGTAGATTTTGCAAAGTCCCCGTGCCAAGCTTTATTTCCTGCTCGTGTGCCTTGCGTTTCCTTGCTCAAGTTGCAGCCCAGGGTTTCAGTACCAAGCTCGAAATAGCATCTCATCGGCCCGCAGGGGTTGCAGTGAAGGCAGGGTTTTTACGACATTCAGAGAAATATGTATGTCCCAGCCTGCTGGTCTGCAGCCCGCTCCAAAAGCTGACACACGTAGCAATTATGAGGCTATCATGTCGTTGGTTGTTTCTTGGCATGGATGAGACATGAGACAAAATGATTGAGCCCCTTGTCTTGTCTTGTCTTGTCTTGTCTTGTCTTGTCTTGCCTTGCATCTCGAGTCGAGTGTAGTGGTGGTGGAGTCGTTGGTGAACGCATTGAATGTCACTTTGTCTTAGAAAAGAGGCAGAGGCAGAGGCAGACGAAAGACAATTGATCATTCTGGCAAGGCAGCAAGACAATAACGCCCGGAATCCTTCTCATCCGTGAAAGATAGTGAGACCAAGCTCACCGGTTTAGACCCGACTCCCCGAACTTGATTCAGGGCGTTCGGCATGTCGTCCGTTTAAAGCAGAAACGGCATCGACGGATTTGAAGGCTATACACAGTAGCAACAAACATCCCGAAGCCGATCCGTCCGAAGGAAATAACAACTTCTTGACTCTATAGGCTTCAACAGCTCCGTCTTAATGCCGATTAACCGTCTAATTATCGAACCCCATGCACAACAACGTCGTGATGGTATTACCATTCTCAATTCTCAGTCTTATTATGCAGCAGATGAGCCTTTTTTTAACCGTCTTACACACCCACCCTGTCCGACATGACATCTCATCCCGTCTAACCAGAAAAACCGTTGCGCCCGTGAGCTATGCAGCCAGATGTCATAGGGTCCCCGCGCGCCAGCTCCAACGTGAGCTAGCTTCACCTTCATTGCCGCAAGGGATGACGTCCTCTCATGCGTCAAGGGTTTTTGTGCTGCCTTTAACGAGGCCAGATCGGTGACAGGAGCCACACTGGAATAAAATAAGAAAAAAAAGGACAAGAAAATATTAAGTCATGATCCAGAATGTTGGAAGAAGAAAAAAAGAAATGGACCTCATGTAAGTTTTTCTGGTGGAGAACTAAAACGCACGGGAGATCATCACGAAAAGATAGATATCCCCCAGTTGAGCCTCAGATCACCAAGATCGCAAACTCAAAAATAGAAAATAAAAAAAGAAACACACGTATATAGAAACAGAAAAGAACAACATGGAATAAGGGGTTCTTTCTCCCCTTTCCGTGCAATTCCCTTACGCATACACACCATCACCACATCTTTCCCGCAAGACCCTGCGAATGCCCTCACTCAAAAAACGACCCACGCCCCCTTTCGTCATCCCGCCCTCTGACCTCATCGTGCAGGCGACCACGACACGACGTTACGTTAATGAGCCAGACCAAGGAAACAGGGCGGTCTATAAAAAACAACACTTACTTACATGGGGCCGTGACGTCGCTTGTGAGGGGGAAATGTGATAAACGGTGAGCTTTGCGGTATTTAACATGGGGTTTTTTCACGAAACGGTTACCAAGGGGGAATAGGCTGAGGTGTGTGAGGATGATGCACATAAAGATCAGAAAATCCTTACAAAGAGTGAAACGGTGAGGTTGTGGTGTGTGTTAACGAGACTTATTTTGAGAATTATAGGGCTGTCGTGTGCACTTGGCGGTCAACGGGCGAGCTTCTATGCTGCTTCTAAGAATATTCGATTTCTGATTACCGAGATTGTCTTCTCGATTACATACCCAGGGGTTTCGTGCATGTCCATACGAAGGCTATTCCAACGCCTTACTCCAGTCCCTTCAACCCAAAATTACAAAGTAATAGACATGGAAACGTCTTATATCCCAACATCATGTTCCCATAAACCAATGATCACAGAGCAATCAGCCTTCCATTTTAACATCTGTCTCCCGTCCCAGGTTCTTTAGCAAGAAGCTACGTTTAAAGTACTCGTTGGGATGGACGATGGTCTCGAGCTGTGTTTGTGTCATAACACCCTCGTCCTTAGCCTTCTTGATCTCCTGCTTGTGCAAGTGCTCGAATACGCTGCAATCGTGATTAGGATACGAGTTGATTGAGGGGATACGCATAGACTTACCGATTGCACGCCATGTGGAACTTTTGCTTATCTTTATCCTCCTTGACACCCTGAAGAACAGAGCGATCATTGACTCCCATAGCTTGTACAAGTGCTGAGAGATTCTCCATGTTGAAGTGTCGGTATGGGCATCCATGGGCCTCACCAGGACCAGGAGGATGCTCGGTAAGGATTTTCTGACAACTGAATGGACTGTAACCACCTCCCCTTCGGTTGGAATCACCACCAACATCACCATAGACGTGACGAATATTGTATCGGTACTCTTTGTTGAACTTGTCGTCTGTGATCTTGTGGAAGCTCTTTCTCCAAAACACAAGACACTCCTCCAGGTTGAGACCAATGCCCTTGAGGAAGAGCGAATACTGTAGTCGGCCATAGTGCTTGAGATGTGCGTCTCGGCGTAGTGAGCGGTGCAAGTGGGACATGCAGGCTGGGAAGTGTTGCGACAAATTGTCGATGTTGGCGGCGCTGATTTCAGCGCCAGGTACTGCATCTGTACTGGACATGTAGGATGAGTCGGGGGTGATGAAGTTCTTAGAAAGGTGGTTAAGGATAGGTGTGAGTCGGTCATCTTCGTCAAGTCGAGGAAGGGCACGAGCAGTCAACTACGCATCGTCAGTTCATGTCTTGACAGCATTCAATAAGCAAATATACTTCAAGCTGTCGCTCCAGTCGGGAGCTGAATTCCGAAACAACCATACCAGTCTGTTCTCGGCCTGGCACAAACGCCTTTCCAGCCTTCAAGAATACTCTTCGGCTCTCTATCAGTTCAGGAACTCGCTCCCAATCCACCTTGAACCAAGTATCATCATCATCGCCCTTGCGGAGGTTAGTAAAGGCAGCCAGCTCTGCAGCATACTCCCTTCTATCCTCCTCTGTCAGATCTTCACACCAGTCTAAGCCAAGAGTCTTGACAAAGGCAGATCGCTCAGCGAGATCGTCCTCGTTAAGTCGCAGGCGGAAAAGCATTGTCTCGACACGTGTGAATCGACGGCGCAGATCTTCAGTGGACGAGAAGGCGAGTCGGAGGATGAAATGACTGTAGTGGTCTTTTTGACGCTGCTCGAAGATCTTTTTGGAACCCGAGCTGTTGGCTTCGAGGTTAAGGTGTTTTTTGAGGATAGGCTTCATGTGTGCTGCTGTCTCGGCAGGAGTCTTGTTGCGGAACGAGCATGCTTCGAGTTCGGCGAGAACTATCGAGTATTAGATACGCCCAGTAGCATGGAACTCTGCGGCCTACCTCGAAGTCGGTCGATAGCCCATTGCTCAAACTGCTCGAGGGTGATATCGGCAGTGGGCGGATCCGTGTAAAAGTTGAGACGATGGGGGTAGTCGAGATCTTTGTATGTAGGTGTAGCGAATTGCTTCTTGCGATGGTCGACGACGTTTCGCCTCTTGGGATCAATTCGATTAAAGTCTTGCCGCAACATGATGTCGTTGTCTGTTGAGTGTCTGTATCGATTGAAGATGAAATTGGACAAGGAGTGGAATTGGTTACCGCAGTGAAAGGCGTAAAGTAAAGTGGGAGACGCGACTTTACGCGACTTGGCGTCGCGGGGTGGATCAGACAATTAAGGGCGTGTAACCAATCAGAATCCCAAAAGATTAACGTTTCACAAGTAGTTTTGGTGTTCGGACCCCCCACCATCTAAGTCTAGATAATCCTTAGTCTAATTAAATGAAGAACGTTAACGGCAAGTTAAAAAGAATGATAAAATATTTAATTAATATCATAGTAAATATGCGGTTGAATAGCATATTTATTTCGTGATTATGAAAGCGATTTAGCACTCAAGCGTCCGGTCACAGTCCATCCATTAGTATCATAGTCGATGACCTCAGTTGGAGCTATCGGTTCCGGTTCCCGAATGGCCATTTTCAAATGATGCACTCAGTTCTATCAACAGCCCTACAGTCGTACCCAAACATACCGTACCAATAAAATGCCAGTACAACTTAGAAGTAGACCTGGGGCTTCACCTCCTGTGGCCTGTTGCTCTACCACTGCATTCAGAGTTCCATCTACAGTGTGTGCTAAGCCTCAACCGTGTGTGTATTGGTGGCTCACTCTTTCAGATTGACACGCAGAGCAGCCCTTCCTCAGCTCTGCTATTGGCGCTTCCGCCCGAGATTCTCACCATGGTCTTCAACCAAGCATCACAAGTGGACAAAGTCATGTTAGCCATGACGTGCAAGAATTTACTCGCCCTTTCGAGGCTATGTAGTCCCTCTGTACCTCTTCGCGAATCGCACATGGCCACCTGGAATCGGTGTGAATCTATAAACTCTGTGGCTTCTTGCTCGTGTCTAAACATGAGTGATCTTCTTCAAAGGTTTCGGCCAACAGATGCTCGTGGTCGACCAAGTCGTGCATGGAGTTGGTGCCTCGACTGCTGCCAGTACCTGCCGACGAGACGAGGATGGTGGGTTCGTCGAATGAAGAAGGATTTCATTAATAGATATGGTCGCGAGTTATCGCCTCGTGAGCCGAGTATTGATTGGTTCAGTCGCGGACTCAAGAGGCAGTGTCCTATTTGTTACCTGAACGACGATCAATGAGCTTATCGATTATACTTTGACAACTGTAACTTTATGACTATTGAGATTGATGCACGAAATAAATAATATACTTTTTGAGCGTGTTTACTGCTTCTATAAGTGGTTCTAGAAGAAAATTCTTTAATTAATGGAAGTTAAATACCTCCAAAAGCGTGAATACACTCTCGATGGCCTCGCCCTGTGGGATTCCGTGACAAACACAAACACTTCAACAGAAGCAATCCAGTTCCCAAACATGATAGGAACCACTACAAAGGATTTTTTTTTTTAAGAGGTCTTAAAGCATCGTATAGACGAGAGTCGCTGTCCACTGGAACGGTGTTGATCGGGCTCTTATAGCTTGAGTAATCTGCGAACGCATATCTCCCGGATGTTTAAAAATGTCTGACTTCACACTCATGTTGTAAAGGCTATATTTTGCACCGCTCGTCACAATACAATCTATAACAGGACGTATGCCCTCCCACTCACACTCTAACTACTTCTTGATTCTTTCTCCCACAGCTGTACACTAAGGAACTTACCAATGCACATCTTTCGCCACAAACAGCATCAACAGATTCGCTTTCTCAATAATTACTTGATCTGTACTGCTCTATCAAGACTCAAGCACTTTCTTGATATCCTTTTCTTACCAACAGGATGAGCATGGCTCAATTTTAATTTCCTTCTGCCCCTAAGCCTAACCCGATGGAGTCTTCAGACAACTCGAACCTGATGAACCTATCTCTCCACCAGACCTTACAGGTTCTGGATGCTAAAGCTGGAGATATTCCCAAATTCTACCGCCTTGGTCTCGTCACTCCAGCGAAAGAAAGAAAGCACCGGCAAAACCTGGAGGCCTGTTTTAAGCAACTGGCAAAAAGCGGGAACCTGGAAGCCCTTCGGGATTTCGTCGAGCCTCGTTTACTGTCAGACGGTATCAGGATCCTCCACAATGCCAATTTTATCCAGAACGACCTTTCGCAAGGGCCCAAGGAGATCTATGACTACTACATGCAACTGATTGAGCGTACAAAGCCTGTGTCTCACGACGATCAGTTCCCTCCCGCCGCCCAAGAGCCGGCGGACAGGATTATCGAGTATACAGAGAGCTACAGAATTCGACACGACTCAGCACACAACTTCGTAAAGCGACTAAGATGCACATGCCAGAGAATAAAGAAGTTTTGTTCGAAGAAACTCACCGTGGCTAATTGCGATTTTCGTTTCAAAGCATTGCTGGAAACGTGCCGGGAGGAGCGACTTTTGAAGGATGGGCTCAGTTACCTGAAGAAAATCGGGACGGATGAGGAACCACCTAAGCTATTCTCAGCCCTCGACGCTCTGGTAGTGGCGTATAGCTTGATACACCAGGTGCCGGGCCAGGTAAAAGAAAAAGAATTGGAAAAGAAGTTCATTCGTGATCTCAGCCGATGGGAGATGTTGATCGGTCAAGGCGAACGAGATCTGTTTGACTTGTTTAAAGATATTTCTGTTGCCGCGTTCAAAGCCAACTCCTTCCCACGGGCTAGTGCCTCATACGTGCAACTTGACAAAGAGACTCCTCCTGGCATTACAAGCATGTATCCGGGTAATGACAATGTGGTTGCGCAATTACAGTCTGTAGCTTTCGAGTTCTTCCTTGGATCATCCTCCTGTAAGTCCCTGTTATGCATTTCTCGATTCCTAAGCTAACAAAGCAACAGCCATTCAAGCAATGAAAGAGCAAGATCCGGAACTGCAAATGCTCGTGGATAAGATTGAGGAGGATGACAAAAGTCATCAAGCTCCAGATCAAAACAACACCCTGGTTGAAGTCAACATGGACTATCAGATGTCTGATGCGAACGAGGCTCATCATCAAGCTTCAGATCAGAATGACTCTGGTATCGACACGGGGACTCCCAATGAAGACAGCATGGACTCTCAGGTGTCATATATGGACGCACCTCACGGCCAAGATCCGGATGACATGATGTCCCTGGGTGAAACAAATGAGGGATTGGATGCCAACGGAGGTCTCTTAGCTCCAGATCAGAACAACGCTATTCCCGGCTTCTGGGATCCTTCTGCAAACATGGCCTATCAGGTATCAAACTTGAACCAAGCCAACGCCGAACATTTTGAGTTTATGCAGTCTGTGTGGAATATCGCCCTTGCCCCTCCAGATTTCACGGGAGTCGCCATGATGGGTGGTGTAGATTGGCACTCATTCCCCTCCGAGCAAGACTTCGGGCTTTAGGCCCGGGTGACAAAATAAGCTTGTCTAAAAGTCTTCTAAACTTGGCCTAAGCTTATATAAGTCTTTTTGTCACTTAGGACTGACCACTTTGGGAACGGAATTACGGACAAACACGAGTTTCTTTTTGGGGTTTTTAGTATTTTTACTACGGCGATGGGAAACGACGACGTACAAATGCACTGCGGGCAGTGGAAAAAGAAACGTATTGCTTCACGTTATGTGTTGCTGTTGATCAACAAGCCCTAAGGCAGGATATTGGAACGAACTAGATGTACCAGTACAATATTGCTTTTGGGTTATGTATTAATTTGTTACTGTTTGTCAATAGCTCTGGAGAGCAGCGAAATACTCCATAAATCATCATGGTACTTATTGCAGTGACGTATTTGCCATCATAAGGATCAGATCAAGCCATTAACAACAATGTTATCCAAGATTGATCTTTATTAGAATTGTCTAGATGCCCGCTGACGTAGTGTAGTAGCTTGATGCAAGACATTCATTCTGCTCTTCAGGCCTCCACTCACAGAACATCTTCTGTCTATCACCGTAATCAGTTAGAGTGAGGCAGTGATTACCAGATCCAGAACACTCTGCCGAGGGCTGGTCACTCGGTCCCGAGGGAGCAACGGCTACTAGAGCGCCCGCCTCTCGCTCCCGACAAGGTAGGGACAACCGAGCGCTAGGGGCGCTTTTACAGGGGCCATGGCTTTCATTTCTGTAGGGCTGAAAGAGAGGTGAAACAAACAATACGACATCAGAAACATCAGAATACTGGCAAATTATAGACATTGTGACAATTAAATCAGCATGCAATACGCGAATGCGCTCATTGTAAACATTAAAGTGAGTCGGTGGGAAGCATAAGAAACTGGGCTAAATTCTCGCAAGGCATACTCGCACCATCCATCCATCATCCATGACTTGTGACGCTCTGTTCCTCACGACATGGATGACTCAAGAAAATGGCCCCCACCCTAGAAACGACTTTGACATGGATATCACCACCTTAGTATATGCGAAGTAAGATATCGGTAGGTTATAGAGAGGGGTAGAGACCGCGTTGAAACCATCTTACTCTTGGTATCTTACTGGCCCTACGGGGCTGGCCTGAACTGAACTGGCCGGGGGACCCCCCCAAAGGCTGCCTCATCTGTGCCGTGCCGTGGTAGTAGAGGGGATTAGCAGGCCGGGTTCGAGCCTAAACATGTCAAGTTCTGACCATTAATTACCTTGAATCCATTTTCTGCTCTTCTACTTTGTTTCCATCTTTAATGTGACATCTTTTCTCATTCTCTCTCCCATAAATCTTCATATGGGACCTACCATCGTTAACAAATACTCACTCACAATCGCCGCGTCAGCAACACATCAGTCAGCCTTAGCACCACAAAAAACTCAACATCCCATCGGCAACACCACCAGATATGCCATAATGGCCACCTCAAGCGTCTTCTCCGCCAAGTGCCGCACATCGCCAAATGACTCTGATGACACCGACTTGAGCTTTCCTCGCTGCGCACCTGGAAGGCGTATTCCCAGCTCAGAATGGGAGAAGAAACGCCCCGTAATTACAAAGCTCTACCAGGAAGAGAAGCGCCCGCTCAAAGAGGTCATGGAAATCCTCGAGCGTGAACATGGCTTCACTGCGACGTGTGTAAACCTCTCTATCTCCTCTCAGTCACGGGTGTTGACTCTTTTGCAGTGTCAAAATGTACAAGTCGAGGATTTGGAAGTGGGGTCTTGATAAGAAGCTGAAGAGCGACGAGGTCCTTGCTATACTTATCCTCAGGACGGAACGTGAGGCGCAGGGGAAGACATCAGAGTTTACCATTCGTGGTCAACCTGTCGATCTGGATAATATAAACAGATACATTCGACGCAATCCGGGCCTTGTTGCGCGCTTTAGAGCTGGTGTTGTGCCCAGTATCCAGACGACTCTCGAGGTCCAATGTCGGACACCATCGCCAACTCCAAGTCGCTCATTACCACCGCCGAAAGAGATCTCCAATGTTGAGCAAGTTCTTAATCTCTTTAGGGACTATTTCGGTACCTCTTTTACCAATGGTGTGTGGAGCCATGAATACAATGGTGACTGTGTCAGCCTAAAGCCTGGCGATCGCAGCGTCGAGTTATTCGAGCGTGTGGTCGCCAGCTTTGGTCTTGTCAACAGATCTATGATGAGAAAAGACGAGATATCCATCAGCACTCTCCTCACTCCAGCATTTGAGTCTCTCAAGGAGATAATCGCCTCCGAAAGCCCTGTCTTTGCTGTCCGCACAGCTTTCCTCTTATGGTATCTCCACAGGTTCCACAAAGAGGATCTTCTTCACATCGTCATGAACTACCTCGCTGGCTTGGTGCCTATTGTATTGGGCCATGATCACCCCATGACGCGGATTTGGCAAATCATTGGATCTCAAGACTTCTCCGATCATTATGAGCTCTCCACACGCCTCTACTCTTCTCTTGTGCCTCTATTCGAGGAGCGGATAGGACCCGCCAATTCTTTAACCACAATATTATACTGCGACCACATTGACTGTCTTGTCTATCACGGCCAGACAGCAGAGTCACTCAGTGTTGCTACACAATACCGGACCCGGGCGGAAGCCACACAATTACGATATCCTTGGCTCCGCGAGCTTGCAATTTTACAAACAGGCATCATGTGCAATGCCAAAACCGCTGAGTGTAAAATCGAAGAGGCAATGCAGTGCCTTCAACAAACACTCAAAGACTGGGACCTGGACGAAGAGCAGCAAGCCGGTATGAACATCCAACTAGGCAATTACAGCTATCAGATGGGCGACTTCTCCCTAGCAATTGACTGCTTTCGCGAAGCCTCGCGCCTCATAACCTCCAGCCAAGGCGACGAGAGAATCCGCCTCACATGTCTCGCAAACCTCGAGTCTGCACTCCACAAGGGCGGTGAGACTGATGAGGCAGCCCAAGTGCATGAGCTGCGACTCAAACGGTTATCAGACTTTGCAAGGGAGACGGGTACCTTTGCAAACCTGCCTGAATCCTGCGCTACGGCCGTGAGTCCGGGCGATAGTTACAGCTGGGACGTTCAGCAGGTGTCTGATTGGCACTGGAGTGAGGATGGGCAAGGCAGTGCGATGCCTACCTTGGGATTGACGTGATGCCTGCAGGATCTGCTTACTTGATGGTGTTCCGAGATACAAGGGTTATTACACGGCGTGATATGGCTTTGTGTATATTTTGAGCGATGATCTTGGGCTTTTAACGTGTTTACGACTTAACATATCTATTATTACGAAGAACAATTGGGCATGAGTTCAAGAGACAAAGGAGAAGTCTCTAAATTTACTGAATTTGAGATGTTGAAAAGGATAATCAGTCTAAAGAACTAGTTGGTGGGCATCTTGGACGAAAGCGGTATCATTTTTCGAGGGCACAACTGGCGACCTCCTGGACCTCCTGGGGCTGAGTACCTCAGACCCATTGAAGCGGGACCTTATCATGGACCTCCAAAGACTACATGAATAGTTTAAAAGTTTATTTTATTGTTCTTGTTCTTCATGATGTTAATTTGTTGAGTGTAAGGCGGCTGGGTAATGTTGCTGTACTGCAGATGAGGCCTCTGCTTTGCGAATTGCTAACAAGCTGAACTGTATGGCGTTGATGTAAGTCAGCCCTTTACAAAAGACCCCTGCATTAGCGGCCGTTGATTATGGCTTTTGAGTGTGTTGTCAAGTTCACTATGGCATATTAGAGGAAGTTTGGGTTGCATACTTCGGTGTTATTTGGGATGCTTGACAAATGACACCAGCAGCACAGCAGCACAACAGAACATCAAGGATAGCTACAAAGTGACATGTTGAGTCCGTCATATACCACAGTTCTCGAATTTACAACGGTTTTCTCATGGGCTTCCTTGAACCGTTCGATGAGCATTCAGGACAGTCAAATCGCATGGAGAAGTGCATATCGAGAACATTGGCATCGCTACTCCTTCCTTGCTGTCGGAGGGAACAACTGTTGTTGAAGCTCGCCTTTCACTAGTAGGAACTTTCAATACTTTATGCAAACAAGAGTCGTCAGAATCAGTCACACAAGAAGCAGCCATCATGGTAGAGCGTGAGCTGCGTACCCGTAATTTGTGTTTTTATGTAACCCTTGTAAGCAATAACAGCTGAACCATCCGGTATGGTGTAGTGGCTAACATTTCGCGCTCTCATAATCTGAGGGATCAGTACCGCGGAGCCCAGGGTTCGATTCCCTGTACCGGAGTTTCTCTTTTGCCCCTTTTGACGCCTCATCTCATCGATGATCTTGACTTTTTGCACTAATAGTCTCCTTTTTATTAGTTACATGAAGATAAATAAAGTCGGGAGAATTAGTAATCCTTCTTCCTAAGTGAGTAGAGTGGTGGGCCTTAACTTCTAAGATTCCACTGATGATGTTACTTACCCTGCAGCTATACTGATCACCAGCGCACCAGACATTTACAAGCGGTGATTGAGTAAAGTAGAAAGAGTTCTCTTTAAAAGTATTATCTGATTTAGACATTAGACCTTGATTCTGCCTTTTGTATTTCAGACTGAGGTTACTAATTGTCTGTCCCTTAAATGCATTGTATAGTTGCGTAATTCAAGTTTGCAGCAAAAAAGTAAATAAAAGATCCATCATCATTGCAAGTGCAGCATAACACCATAGTACTACCGTAAGCATCTATTTAGAATTGTTCTTCTAAATACAATATTAATTACAGTGCCCCTAATACCCTGTCAAGTTTAAAGATTGTAAGTATGAACAATTCACAACGAGCCCTGCGAACGCATTCAACTCGTGATAGAATTACGTATCGGACCAAACTTCGACAAGCAGGTATACGACTGACTCCTCAACATGCAAGAACCTAACACATATGCAACGGGGATTTGTTTGATACATAGTTCGTTGAGAGGTGATTGACTGCAGCCCCAGCGAGCTGAACACCCTCAGCGCAGTGACAGCTTGTGGTCTTGAAAGCCTATTGAGTCCCTTGACAAAAATAACACGGGGTTCAGCATGAACTATAATTTGTCACTGCCATTGTCTCTAGAAATAGAGTGTCGTAGCGGGTAAGCCAATAAAGTCAGCGGACAGGCCATGTGGTCGAGGTAGAGGATGAGATCAAAGGTCAACAAATTCTCGAGGCATGAAAGAAACTCGCCAGCCGAAAAAAATGATGGGATGTGCGCTCGGTGATGCGAGTGGTCCGAATGGATGTATGGCACGACGCGGCATTCAAGAATGTTCGTTCATGATTTATCTGAGACGCTTAGGGTGACATCGATGGCTTTGTTGGTCGAGGTATATTGAGGCTTGGCAATGCGAACATTGCGGGCGGGGAGCTTACTCACGGTGTCACGGTGAGAGGTGAGGGTAGTATTCTACGGACGCCGAAGGACCCGGAGGGTTTCGGCAGTCGAGAGACCGGAGGCCCGGAGCGGAGGGATCGGGCGATGACATAGAAGAAGCGGTGCATATGACGAGTCATCAAGTTGCGACTGTCGACGTACGTCATGATAGAATAAAAAAGTGACAAGGGGGGCGAGGGGACCAGTTTGAATGGAATCAAGGGACAGACCAACGATTGTAGAAATGTGTAGGAATGGAGCGGGTGGGCGATTATAGGGCTCTTAGTGGCCGCCTTGGTGGGCTCTTTGCAGCGGCAGTGGGCGTGGCAGCGGGGATCGTCTCTCCACTCTCAAAAGAATTGTACTGAGTTCAATAATTAAGTTTAATGTTTGCCCGTCGGTAAGAGAAGAAGTGTTTGCTTGATACTACCTTTGCCGGCTTCCTATGCAAACCATGGGAAAGGTCCAATGCAAGCAATGCTTAGCCGACAGGTGATACACATAAACTGAAGCCAGTCCAGCATTTTTGTTTTCATTGTTACTGCGCGACCATCAGTGTCTCGCTTGTGCGTATCCTCCTTCGGGATGCCACAAAGAGACAGCAAAGGTCAAGGAAAATATGGGGCTATGCATGCAAGTGTAACGAAGCAACACAGCGCCAAACGTTACTCTGCAGATGTGCCCCTGCAAGTTAGGTGCAAAGTACTGTGCAGTATCAGTATCAGTATCAAAGGCTCTGAAATGGGCGTCTTACACTTGCCTCAACTGAGTCAATCAATTCCCTATCATATCTGAGCAGCTTGTCTCTAGCAAAGTTAGATTTGTTTTGGGGAACTTTATTATTAATATCTAAACTTTATGCAATTACCGTAATTCTGCCGTTGTATAATCTCTGCTTATTAGTGGAAGTAATAATGCCATCAATGGAATACGAGAGTAATTAATATTGAAGTTCATGTTATAGATAATTTGTTCGTGTCTGTCAGATGTCAAGGCTTGTCCTTGTACACTTGGCTTCTTTGGTGGTGGTATCTGAGCTATCGTAACGTTAATATCATCAACCTCCACATCAATTTCATGAATCATCCATTCCAACACCGGCTCTAAAATGTCCTTTTCACCTTCTGTTTCCACGGGTTCTTTTGTTTCTTATCTGCAATCGACCTGCATCTTCAATTGAGGGAAATATTTGACCCCAGGACAAACTCTTCTCCCAGGAAATTAAATTACAAAGTCCATGCACTCCCGGCTCAGCTCAGCGTGACCTGGAGGATTTCACCACGCCACGCCAACAACATACCATATCCGTAAAAGTGACCGTATTGCAATATTTGACGTTCCTGCACGAGACCAATTGTCCTCGTTCCCCAGCTCTCAAGTCTTGGCCACTGCTACAGTTACCGTTGCCGCATACTTAGGTAGCTGTAGCACCGTGCACCTCATTAAAACAGCAACAATCCCCAAATTCCCAGTTGACACCATTCATTGCCTGCACAGCATCAACGACTCAGCAAAACAAGGTTTACTTGGATCTGATTCAACACAAACTTAACTTAATCCTATCTTCGGACCCCTCCTTTACATTCGCCTCAAAGGACCCGAAGCGCCTAGGCTCTAGCGATAAGGAATCCATCGTGGGCAAAGTAACTCTAGAAGCGCTCAACGCTGCAGGGGTACCTAAAGCTACTATCGACTTATCACTTGACGGCCCCAGTTTTCTTCACCCGCCGCCAAAGCTTCCGTTCGATTAGAGTGGATGAGAAGCTGTGACTAACAAGGTCAGTTCGTTCTCTAAGAAGTCGAGGTCTTTTTTTTTTTGGTTTGGAAGAAAGAGACAAAGGAAGTGGATTGACTTAGAATTGAGCCCAAGTACACCCGGCCGAGAACAGCATAGGACAGCACGACACGACACGATACGACACGACCGAGACGAGTTCAGACGGAAGGAGTCAGAGACACAGGCAAACGACAAGAGAAGGAAAGGAAAGACCCGCTCCGATCCCCGGTTTCCCAATCTCTGGTGCTAGTACCAGCACTTGTGCTGCTAGTACTTTGAACTAGTGGCAGTCACGCCCTCAGGTGCGGTGCCTGTCTTTGCTTCTCCATCGCTAGTTCCATTCGCTACTAGGTACTGCAGTCACTGTTACTGTTCTCCCATTGCGCTCCTCCTCTGTTTCTCAGTTCAAAGAATGGCCTGGCCTTCTGCGCTGGACCCACGAACGATCAACCACCCAAGTCTTGGCCGCTCACGTCGATCTTGACTTACTCTGGCTTCTCTTTCTCCTGTTCTTTCTTTTCTGTTCTTCTCTTGTTCTCGCTCTGTTTGAGCGACACTGTCGACACAATCCCTCCGTCCTCTGAACGATTCGAATCGCCTCTCATGTTCGCGTTATAGAAGAGCCTTTGGCACATTCTCCTATCCGCCGTTCTCCTCGTCCTTTTATCCCCTTGGACTCCTACGACTCGATCAACGCTCCCTCTTAACCACCGCCAAGCCGATTCCCCAGCACAGTGCTCCCTAGACTCATTCCCAAAGTTTCCCTTGCGCCAAGGTACGTTCCTAAGGCCTTCAAGATCTCATAGATTGTCTTGGAATATCAACTCTCGCACCCCACCTGGATTCCGGAAGACGGCTTAGCCAAATTCATTTTCGCCCTCGTTTCCTTTGCAAAAGGCTGACAGTCAATTCGTACAGTCTTGAAATCTGAATAAACGGCGATTACTCGACTTTTCCCCTCCTTCAAATTCGCTAGACCTTAAACTGGTTCTAAGCGACTCCGACGACCCGACAGCGCGGAGCCATGAACACGCCCCACGCCCCCCGAACTTCGACGGCCTTGCCCCTCGACGACAACTCCAACGACACCGCAAACAACTCTTTTAGAGGTCGTGATACCTCCCTTCGCTCAGCAACTCGTCCTATACCTGTTCCCGCACATACTCCTTCCCGTGCCGGGGCCTCCCTTACACCAACTCCCCGTCGGCACGACCACACCTATGTTACACTGTCAACCAGTCCCTTGTCGTCCTTTACGCTTCCTGATGTCTCTGTTACAACGCCGCCGCTTGCTCACTTCCGTGCGGATACAATAGCACCGACTTCCATACAAGAAGGCGAACTCCCGCCCCCACAGTCTAATATCCTGACCATTGGGTCGCCGGCTATCCCAAGACGCTCTGTCAGTCCTGTAGGAACCTTGCGTATCTCGACTGACTTTCCTGCCCGCCCTGTAACTCCGGACCGCCGTGAATCATTCAATAACGGCAACGGGAATGGCAATGGCTCATCTCGCGGCTCGTTGACGTTGAACCACAGGGCTTCGTCTAACAGTCTTCATCCTATTTCAAGGACACCAAGTCTTAAAGCTGCTTTGACTAACAGTCTTGGCTCTGCCAGCGGGACGAGCAGTCTGGTGCCCAGCCCTATTATTTCTGCTATGGGAGACATGACTCCTCTTCCTAGCCCGCTCATGTCGGGTGATTCCCCAGGACCCTGGAAGAGGCTGAGTGCAGGTTCTGCGTCACCTCCTCAGCAACGCCTCAAAAGCGTCGGAGAAGGCTCAGTTCTGGTTACGAGTACGGGTGAATCGATTGATGCAGCACTTTCCAATGGTGCTAAACGGAAAATTTATTCAACTCTAGAACCTGGCGACCATGTTGCTACACAACAGTCTACTAATCAGCAGCCGCGCCAACATACACGAAACCGAAGCGTGAGCGAGTACGTTCCTGATCCTATGGGTATTCCTAAGAGGCATATATCAGTTTCAGCACGACCTGACGCCGATGCTTCGGCACGGTCCCATGAACCAAAGCTTCGGAGAGAGCTCAACCTTGCCGAATCCCGGGGACTTACACCTTCAGTTGTTCAGCCACCAACCCCTCCCCCAAGTGAGTCATCGCGAGACTCTGTCGATGTCGCCAGCAAACCGAAAGGACCCCATTTCGAATATTTTGAAGCGAACGGACGTAATGATAAGAAGCGTCGCAGATGGAGGGCAGTTCGAATGCTTGGTCAGGGAACCTTCAGCAGGGTCATGCTAGCTACAAGTCAGATTGAACCCGACGAAGACTCTCCCGAAGTCGATCATGGACGACTTACACCGAAACCCGAGCAGAGCCTTGATCGCAAGACTTTGGTTGCTGTCAAAGTCTGCGAGCATGGCCCAAAGGGCGGTGCTAGTGAGGAACGTGTTGAGATGAGTCTAAAGCGTGAACTTGAAATCATGCTTTCCATCCACCATCCCTCGCTTGTCGACCTGAAAGCTTGGAGCATTGAGCCTACTCGAGCAATTCTTGTCTTGAGCTATTGCCCTGGAGGTGATCTGTTTGATATTGCGACCACCCATCGTGCTGTGCTCAAAGAGCCTCTATTGCGACGGATTTTTGCTGAATTGGTTGGTGCGGTGAGTTATCTCCATGAACGGAGAATTGTTCACCGAGATATCAAACTCGAAAATGTCCTCGTCAACCTCACCCCGTCCGAGCTTGCAGACCCATCGATCGACTGGGCTACCTACCCCTACTCGGTGGTAATTTTGAGTGATCTAGGTCTTTCTAGGCGCATCGCCGATGATGAGAAACTCGAAACCCGATGTGGATCTGAAGATTATGCAGCTCCTGAGGTTATTATGGGACAGCCTTACGATGGGCGAGCTACCGATGCTTGGTCACTGGGTGTTCTTCTGTATGCTCTTCTCGAGGCTCGCCTCCCCTTTGATCCCCATCCAGGGATGAGTGAAGCGCATCGCATGCGTAGTCGCACAAGTCACCGCATCGCGAGAGTCGAATGGAAGTGGGTAGAATATTGTGGTGATGACACCGACCACGATGGCGATGAAGCCAAATTCAAGCAAAAGGGTCTCCTCGGCGCCATGGAGATTACAGAAGGATTGTTAAGGCGAGCCAGGGCCCGTTGGACCCTCGACAAGGTGGCCAAGACACCCTGGATCCAAGGCGCTATCAATGTCGAGGGCGGAATACGCTTCCGCGAAGAGAAGGATGGCGAGGAAGTTTCCTGACATGATCTCGAGCGACCTTGAAATTACTCAAATTATCTCAGCTCTTTCAACCTTGGACCAAAGGTCTGTTCTCAGATACCACCCATCAGTTGCGCTGCCACCAAGGAAGTTGGCAGCTCCTTACAACTACATTACAATCTATTCCGCGACCCTTCTACGAAATATTATACGACTACATGATGGGACAAAGGGGCACATGGATTACGGATTGATCAGATCAAGCAGAATGACGGATGGTGTTGGTTCATGGGTATTGGTATGATGCGGTTCGGTTGTGTATTTTTAGCATATGTTTGTGTTTTGGCATTCGTCTTTTTTTTTTTTTTTCATCTGTTATTTGTCTATTCTTCGATTACCCACTTTGTTTCTTCTTTTTTACATTAAATCATACCACTCGTAGGCTTTTGGGAGTAGAAAAAGGTTATACCAAAATGGATAGAAAGGTGTTTTATGCCCACTGTATTTGCGTTCATGTGTTTCGTGAGGAAAATCCCAATATTTGAAGAATTCTATAAAACAAGTATCAGAAAGCCTTCACTTGCCTTTCCCACATTGACGAGAACCGATCTGAGCTTTAGATTAAGTAACGTCAACACCAGTCTTGGATCTAATGCAAGACTTAGCAAGATTGGTTCAATTAAATTACCAGGGGGCCTTTTTGGAACCTGCCTTGGCTTGGGGAGTGATAGAAGAACTGATTGATTAAATTTAGACCAGATTTTCTAATATTCATTTAGACAAATACTATGAAATTATGGAAGACTAACCAGTTCTTCTACCACCTCGGGGACATGGCTGGTTGTTGCGTGGCTCTCAATCTCTCGTGAAGGCTATTTAATTGCGTTGCTATGGTATAATTCTTCTCGTATCGAAAAGCCGCGGTCGTATTCTTGTTATGATGCCCTGGTCCCGGCATCATGATTATGTGATAAGAAAATAGTGATAATATGACTCCCACGTGTTAATGGCCCTCCAGAAAAGTAATCGTATTGAGAATGGCCAGTTGATTGGTCTTTCTTATGAGATGCAGGAGACGGATGAATTCACACTTCTCTGGATGTTATGTTTATTTGTTTTTATCTTCCAACTTCCTCATCATTTATAGGCTCAAATTGCTAACGGCTGACGTTGATAGAGTTACCGGCCCGTTTGCTGCAGAGGCTGATTTGACTCAAAGCTTGACTGCACATCGTAACTTAGGTTGTAATTGCCGCTGAGCTGGCTTCGATTGACGTCTAGGAACCCGTGACAAACATATGCTTATATTGACGTCCAGTTTCGGACCGGGGGGTTTGCTCCCCCTCGTCGATGACCGACCGCTTAATCGAAGGTCAAGGTCACATTTGTCTTATCAGCTGGAACCCCTCTGCGCCAGTACGGAGATCTGCAACGCCTGGGTATTGCCCTGGCTATTTTTATCTTCTGAGGACAACTGACAACGAACCATGAAGTCATGAGTTGACTCAGTCTGCAATAAGTCGTCCAATGAGCAGAGAGTTCAATATCAGCACAAGAACTCGGCTCCCCCTTGCTCTGCCTTGAGTTCCCCCTTATCACTGTCCTTCGAAAAGAAGAAAAGAAGGCCGAATGGAACACCTAGGGGCACATCAAGCTAGCTGTAGAGGTTGTCAGACGTGATGCCGCATCCAGCGATATGCACCGAATGGGCCATAGCCTATGTCTCGGAGCATTTAGCTAGAGACGCGGCGGATGTGGACCAGAGTACCATACCATGTATGTGGCTTGACCCTATTGCTGATCTCAGCCTTGGCAGCGGCTTGCTCTTGATCAACATGCCTCATTGGGCCCCTGGGAAAGTCACCGTAAATTTCGTATGGCATCGCGGTTACTGGAGTTATGTTATGGAGTAAACTGCAGTGAGTGCTTTCAGGGACCCGATGACGAGCTTGCGGGATCGTGCGAGATGGAGTCGCGGCATGATCTCCGTCATTCAAAGAGAGCAGGGGACAGGGGGTGCCGGCATCGAGCAAAGCACATGCAAGGCAGGGCAAGGTAAGGCAAGGCCAGCATGGGTTCGGCTATGCTGTCTTGGGTCATATCCCCAGGACACTCGGGCACAGAAACAGACGCTATCATAACAACCTGAATTAGAGGCAAAGACTCGCAATTCTGATGAGATGCATTGACGGTCATATCCGTGGGATGTTTGAAAGAATATCGCACAGAATAACGACCAACTCGTCAATCTCTGAATGACACACATTAATTCTTCGAGATAGCTCGGCCGCTTTCTCGGCCGAGTCCATCTTGACTTATTGGAGCCGTTGCCGGACCAGGGCCTGTGTGGCATGTCATGGCTCCAGCCAACATGGAACGTTCCATTTTCAGCCCATCCCGACACCCTCTCGTAAGCGAACAATCAATCACAATTGACCAAATGATTTGATTCTGAACTCTGCTTGCTAAATCATTCAAGAGAGCGAGACTTGCGTGATTCGAGTTTGGTAAGGTGTTGTTAGTCCTTTTCAAAACTTTCGGGACTCACTTCTTTTCGGAACACATTACGGAATATGGGGAACCAAACTTAAGACAACGGCGCCATGTGGAGTCCGAGAGGAAGGCTCAGTAACCTCAGTTGTAGGCTATCGGCGGGAGCCGGCTTGGCTACAGAGCCAGTAAGAACCACGGCTCTCGCTCCCCCACAACATTGTGTCCTCCATCAATTTGCAAGATAACCATTGTCCTAGGTCAGTCTCCTCATTTGATTGGAGTAGCCTGATTGAAGATCGATAGAGCTCTGTCGCGTCGAGATACTGAGCTGCTCAGCAGAGCATGTGTCCTGGTGCCCTGATTCGCGCTTAAGCAGCAATCCTTCCCAGGGTGACAACGTTTGACAAGTTTGTCACTAGCCACTAAGACCGACTGAAGGTGTGGCCTCAGAATAGCAGGTCGAACAAAGCGTGGCGGCGCCACGGCCGAAGCGATCAGACGTCCAGTAGAGTTTCCAAGTCCAAGTCCAAGCCCCAGGCATCCCCGAAACCATTCCCATTTCTTCTTGTCGACCGAATGTGCCGTGCCGATCTTGTTGTCACTCGTGCAGCGCCAGGAAATCTCAGGAGAATAGAGTCACGTCTCGTATGTCGTGGCGCCCTTGATTCAGCTGAGCTGTGAGAATACCAAGATAACGAAGCCTTCTGGAATATCTCAGAACTCAATATCCTCAGAGCACAAACACAGGATAATACGCTGGAATGCTCGTCCCCTCGGCAGATTTCCCTGTCGGTACGAGTCCCCAGAGCCGTATCGAGCCAACATGATTGGTGCTCCTAAGTTAGGGTGGTGTCTCCGTCTTGTCCACCTTCTGTTTTTGGCAGTATGGTCGCATGCACTCAGACGCGCACCCCTGAAAGCTTTCATCTCAGTGGTTGAGTCTCATCGTTCCCAGGGATGGCGTTGTCTTTCTAGTGCAGCCTTATCGGCCCTTCTCTCTGTGTGGTGCTGAATCTCAAATTCATAATTCGTCCTCTTGAGGTCGTTCTCTCCAGTGTTGCCTCTGCACAGCCCGTCAACCTGAGTCGTTGTCATTGAGAGCCATTGCTGCTGTGCTTTGTCTGTGCCTGAATGCTTTTGACTGCGTTTGCTTTTAACCATAAACCCTCGGGACTACTGAACTGAGGATATGTCTGTTTTCCTTATCTCCCTCAAGAGCCCACTCCAGCCTCCTCTAGACAACATATTGGGTTGCCTTTCTGGGAAACTTTGGCGAGGGAACTTTTGCTGGCGCTCTCACGCGCATTACTTGGCGTTCTGGCCGTGGACGCTCCCCGTCTTTTTTCTGGCTCCCATTGCGTTGATGGTCCTATCACATCACCGCCCATATCTTGTCTAGCTGCTGCGTCAAGTCTGGGGAACGATAACGTTAGCAGGCCCTGGCCGTTGCTTTGGTGCGACTCACTGCACTGTCCTACAGCGGCAGACACCCTAGTCCTGGTAGTGTCCGCTGGGCTGTCGTTCTTGGTCTGGTTCTGGTTCTGGTCTGCTCTTGTCCGTACCGTTCGAGCGTTCTTCCTTATTATTATACGTACCGATAGTCATGGGCACTTCTGCCCGCCTATTCATCCTCCCGCTCTTGAACCTCCATCTGAGCTCTCCCGCTCGCCACATTGACGAGTTATGAATTCTCGCATTGGCGACTGAGGACACAGCCGAGGCCTTCGACTCGCCTCAGTCCGTCATTGACTGCCTTTCAGCCTGCAGACCGGACCTCTCACGTCCGGCCTGGGCATCACCGGCGACATGTTTAACCATTCAGCAGGCGGACCTCACCCTTCGGACAACAATGAGGAACCGTCGTATGGTTTCGCCGACCAAGGCTGGCACAGGTTCACAATGAACAATAACAACACAAACAGTTTCTCGACGGGTCATTCGCAATCATATCACGACGCTGGCGCATCATATGGCGACTCATCCGGCATGGATTGGGCTCCAACACCATCCGCGGAATATGACATGCGATTCGATCAACACGACCCCATGTCTCAAGATGTCGAACTCGATAACATGAGCTCTTCGCATGGTGCAGGAGGTGGCGTTGGACGTCTGGTTGCGCATTTCGAGAACAAATCCTTTGCGCCCCCTCTGCCTCCGAGACCATCAAATGTCGTAACAAGCCCAGTACATCAAGATCCTCCCGTTTCCTCGCCGTTCGGAAACTTCAGTGTCACCTCGCCTATCGTTACTAGCCCGCTCGCCAGTCCTTCAGAACCCAACTATGGGCTCTTGAGTGGCCATTCAAGAGTCACCAGTCCGATCGTTAGCCCGCCACCCGCCCTCGCTTTTGGCGGATTCCATGATATACCAGTCCACAGTCCAGGTGTCAGTTCATCATCTGGTCCTTTCGCAAATATGAACGGCTTTATGGTCAACAACAATAGAGTGACGACCCCGATGGGGACAACATCTATGGCTGGCTCTTCAATGATGCCAAATTCTGGGATGAACACCAAAGTCACTTCGCCCAGTCCAGCTACCCCAGGTGTGCCAGGTACACCTGGATTTGCCATTTGGCGACCACCTGTACCAATGACTTCTAAACCCTCTTTGGATCAACCGCAAGGTAGCAGTAACTCCTCAAATTCTGGTTATTTCGCAAAACCTCCGATCCCCTCTACACCTAAACCCGTGATGAATGCCGGAAGCCAGCTCGTTTTGGATTTCAATACCAACTCGACCTTCAATGCTAAAGGCAAGGCTCCCGCGAAACCGCCTGTAAAACCACCCAGGCCCGTTCGGCAACCCTCCCGATCATCAATATCCACACCGGGACCTTTCAGCCCACCTATAAAACGTGAACCCTCCACGCCACAGTTGTCTCAAGCCTCTGTCTCTTCTATGCCGCCACCGGTACGCTTCCCGCACTTTACGAAGTGGGAACATGTTGCTAACACTACTCAGAATGAACGAAGAGCTTCTGTGTCTCAAAGATCTCAAGCTGGAAGCCGCCCTTCAAGAGAGCAAGTCCCTGCCGAAGCATGGGAATCTTTCAAGAGCACAATTCGAACATTATATCTTGAGGAAAGGAAACCGCTCAAAGAGGTCATGTCAGTCATGGCCGATAAGTATGGTTTCCAGGCAACGTAAGTTCATATCCATCATACGCTGAGTACCATAACTCATCCTTTGCAGACCAAAAATGTACAAGACTCGATTTTCGCAATGGGGTTTTGTGAAGAACAATACCGAGGAGGAAGTAAAGCGCCTGCTATCCATGAAGTTCCAGCGTGATGCTGAAGGCAAGGTGTCCGAGTTCGTTCGCAACGGCAAGGTTGTTAATCTGGGCACCTACTTGAAGAGGAAGGGCGTTACCGAGTATGACTTGGTCGATTTCGAATTACCTGCCGATTTACCGGCACATATCAGATGCCGAACTCCAACCCCTCCTCCAGCACCCGGTTATCTTCAGTCACCAGATCTACTCCGAGCTCAAGAGACCATCATCAGCAACATGAGGAAAGCGTTCTTGCAGTGTCGACAATTTGAGGTGGAAACTGACGCTCAAGTTGGATGGCAAACTATCATGGTTTGGGGAGCGGGTTCAAGCGATCTTCTTCTCGAGGCCAACCACTATTTCGAGATGAAGGACCACGATCAAGGTGGTCATTTCCTGATGAAAGCGTTCCAACAGCTTGAATCAGATTTGAAGAAGCTTTCTCCCCAGGGAATCAAGGAGCTGCTGCTGGGCATGGTTCATCGTGATCCAGGAATGATGACAGCACTCTGCAAGTATTTAGCGGCTTACTCGACAACTAACTTCGAGCGATCGCATCCCCTGCGGCAGATCTTCTCTTGCTTGTATGAAGTGCAGCAGAAGCATGGCCCAGGCACACTATCCGAGCTGCTCTGGGGAAGTATTCCAACAATTGCCGAGGAGCTGGAGGCTATCTATGGGCGCAAGCATCCCTATGTGGCTCGAACATGGGTCGATCTGGCCATGTTTTATAACCATGTGAATCAGGAGCGACTAGAGAAGTTGGTGGGAGAACTTCGACTGTTGCAGCGACAAATGGAGCAGCGACCGGGACCTGAAAGCGTCGATGTCCTCGTTCTGCGATATACAATTGTCCAGTTGATGTTTGCCGCCCATCCTCAGTCTGATGCGACAAAGCAAGCTACAATCGACCTTTGGCATCATATGAGAGGCATGGGGCTCCTATTCCCCGTTCGCAGCCAGCAACCGAATATGTTTTGCTATCACAGCCCTGTGAAGGTCGATCCTTGGACGAAGCGCTGTCGCCGTCGATACGACTCTGGTGTTCAATTTCTTGAAGAACACGTTGGGGTCCGCGTTATCGTGTACTTCGAGGAAGACTTCCATACCACAGAGCACGCGCCGGAGCATATTCCCCAACAGCAGCATCAACACCAGCACCAACACAGCCACCAGTATCAGCATCGGCAGTCGCAGCAGCAGCGTCCACAGCAGCTCCAAGCGCAAGACTCGTGGGCGGCCGCGATGGAGCAGCACATGTCGAGCTCAAAATACTCGTTCATCTGAGCAGGATCTCAGACCGTTTATTGTTCTTGATTCTGGTGCGTGGTATCAGGATCCGACGTATGTAATTCGACGAAGCCGGTGTTTTCAACAAGTATGAGTGGCGGAGGCGGCTTCAACGACTGCACGATACACTACACGTGTTGCCAGTATGTGTACATATCTGGGCATACGATAACTTTGGATTCAATCATGATCCCGTTGATAAGTACACAGCCGGGAGTCTGGTACCGAGCAAGCATATCTTTCTTTGTGTGTTTTAACGTCTCATGGACCGGCGTTTATTCTGGGGCTTTTGCGTTGGCCAGCACGATATGGAGGAAGCGTGCTTTGAACATTTTGGTTTTGGTTGATTATGATATGACACCCCCCTTGTATAATAGTAACTGACGCGCCGGGTATTTGATGAGACGAGATGATGTTGGGATCCAATGGTGGTGGAGTTTGGGAGTCCTCAAGATGATGGTGCACCAAAGAGAAGAAGACGATGTTTGCATTGAGATGGAAGTGAGGCAGGCGCGACGGTTTGGAAGGTTTGGAAGGAAGGACATGAAATAAACAAACCCCTCCAAAACGAGGGAAGGCGATACCCTGGGCCAAAATCACATATCTAACTGTCGATACCTTGGTAGTGAAATCAGGTAATACAAATAGACATTATTTACAAGATATACCTAAATTATCCTTTTATCCAGCAACAGCGTGCACAATATTCTTGCTTCTCCTCCATCAGTTGAAGTCCGAATGGCCGATACGCGATGATCCCTTCCAATTATTCCCGAGTTATCACCGACGCAAAGCGAAAACCTAACAAGATTCTCATCATGACAACCTCTCCACCGCCCAACCCCCCATCATGCGCCTATTCCGCCTTTCAGCGCTCACGGGTATATCTCCCACCCATCTAAAACGCTTCTACTCCTCTTCGCGCCTCATACAAAGTCCGTCAATTCCCCAATTCCTTCTGCCCGCACCTCATCATGCTAACCCCGCGATCCTCTAGAAAATGACATCCTCTTTCTGCGCCAACAGGGCATCAAAGCTCCCAAATGGCATCTCACGTCCCCTCTCCGCGCCGATACGAAAATAAGACTTAACTATGGTGCTTCTCTAAACTCGTCCGACCTCATTGGTCGTCGTGTGCTTGATGTTCTGACTGATAGTTCGGGACGTCCTGTCACTCTTCATGAGCCTACTTTGGCTTCATACATCATTAATAGCCCGCGACAGGCTACACCGGTAGGATATGATGCCAATTCGCTTTGAGGAACTACAGCTAATACAAATTTGGCTCTTAGATCTATCCTCATCATGCGAATATCATTGTATCGCTCCTCGATTTAAACCTGTCCCGACCTGGTGAAGAAGAACACGACTTGGATCCCGATCAGCCAAGTCCGCCATTTGAGATATTCGAAGCTGGTACTGGAATGGGAAGCTTGACACTACACCTCGCCCGTGCTATCCATGCAGCAAACCCAGCTATACCTCCTAGTCTGCGCAATACTCTCTGTACGGCACGCTACAGAACCGACGGTTTCGGTCTCGACCTCTCCGAAGAAGATCAGGCTGCCTTTGACTCTTACCGATCCAGTCGTCGCGCCGTATTGCATACACTCGATCGGAATGTCAAGCACTCGCGCGCTGCACATAAACTGATACGACACTTTCGCCGTTCTTTATACTTCCCTACCATAGACTTTCATGTCGGCTCCGTGGACGAGTATATTTCATCCCGTCTGGCGGAGACGGATAACCAGCCGTTCCTCTCACATGCAATTCTCGACCTTCCTTCCGCCCACGACCACGCCTCCCAAGTTATTCAAGCCCTTCACCCCAATGGCCTTCTTGTCATCTTTGCACCTTCCATCAGTCAGATTGGCGACTTTCAAACCTGGGTTGCTCGCACAGGCCAGCCCGTGCGCCCGGAAAGGGTTGTTGAGCTCGAGGTTTCAACAACGGCTGACGGTGTTCTTGATACTGGTGGTGGCAAGGAGTGGGATGTCAAGACCGTCGTCACTAAAGAAAATCCCGAGGGTGCTGCAGTGCAGGTAATGCGTCCAAAGGTAGGTGAGCGTGTTACCGGCGGTGGGTTTGTCGCTGTCCTGAGGCGATGGCCTGTTGATCAAACGTGCTCTCAATTCGAGTCTTCGGCCCAAGAGGATGCCGCTGAAGTTGAGAGTGCATCTGAGACTGAGAGTACCTCTGAGGTTGAGGGTGTTTCCAAAGTTGACAGAACCCCGGAGACTGAAGAAACAGATCAATCTGAGGACATAGCGGAGACGGAGCCAACAAAAACTGAATGATGTTCATGAATCTCATAACAATCTGTATAAAATTGTATATAGCACAATCTGTATAGTAGACATCTATAGAGTCTAGTCATAAACAAACAATAGACACGCAACGAATGTAAATCAGAGTGG
The DNA here is from genome assembly GCA_002982035.1 of Fusarium algeriense. Classification (NCBI taxonomy): domain Eukaryota; kingdom Fungi; phylum Ascomycota; class Sordariomycetes; order Hypocreales; family Nectriaceae; genus Fusarium; species Fusarium algeriense. The sequence goes on along the minus strand of PVPY01001283.1, from coordinate 6,413 downwards.
AAGAACAGTAAGTAATATGCCGCTTGCTATCTCGTTCTGGCTCCCCAAAGCATGAATGGGTATCTCTATGCAACATGCTCAAATATCAAGTCATATCTCCTCCACACATTCAATCATCAAGATTTCATAATCATCCCGTCTTTCTTTTTGCCATCCTTTGCACTCCCATTTCCAAATTCTGCAGAGTGCAATGTCCAGCATTTCCCCCATATTAAGAACCGAAAAATAAAAAAGACCCGTATCCAGTGCGTGGTCTAACCCGACCTGCGGCACCGAAGATTAATCAAACAAGTAAAAAGAGAACTTATGCCTCTGCTTCAGAGGAACGAAAAGAAATAAAGATTGTGTTCGTGGTTCAATCTTGTGATATAGCCTCTTTTGTTGAGGAATGGGCTTGCGCCGCATGGAATCTTCCAACCTGTAATGCTTTCCAATTAAACTTGCGTAAAACTTGCGCAATGTTGTGACCGATAAGGAAATGTAGAGGAAGAAAATAATGTTTTGTGCTGTTTTTTTAGACACTGGCGATGCGCTCAAGAGGAGCTCGAGCGCAACAGACCATGAGCTTCAGGCTTGTACCGAGCTCTTCAGACTCAGAAAGTAGAGACTTGTCGCTCCAGATGCTCTTTCCAGAAGGGTTCTCAGCTGCGTTTTCGTAACATCGTGTGTACCACCATCGGCCAACGCGGCTGACCATCTTGGTGATGCCCTCGTCTGCCAAGGGGCTGTTGTCGCTCATCATCTCCGAGAGACTTGGCGGATCCTTCTTCTTCTCAGCAGCGCCTTTGCCCTTGTCCGCCTTGCTGTCTGAGCGAGTGACAGAGCTTGCAACAGGTACACCCACTCGTGCTGCCTTGATGGTGGTGAAACCAACCTTGCCGAGCAGGCGCACAATGAGATCTGCGGTTGATCCAAGACTAGTATCAGGTGTCTTCTCATTGATTCTCTCTTTCAGGCGGCGAACGGTGCGCCGGCCCCGATTGCCCATGTTGTTGAGGTCGACATCGAGAATGGAGAGCTCGATGAAGCCTCCTGGCTTCAGCACGCGGCGAGCTTCTGTGAGGATGTTACGATAGTATGCTTCAGGCGCTGCGACAGGGAAGCGGTACACAACAGCCGTAAAGCTCTGAGGGGCAAAGGGGAACTTGTCGAAGTGAGAGACATATTGGATCTGATGGTGGTTTGGTGGGCTGAGAGGGAAGCTCGAAGAGGAACTCTTGAGTTCTTCAGGAAGAGGGGCGCGAGGAGACAGGTTGAAGAAGGTGGCGGCTGGGTATGTCTCAGCAGCATAGAATGACCAGTCATCGTTACCGAGGCCATCAATCACAAGGATCGAGTGCCTCTTCAATGATCCTTCAACAGGAACCAGTTCATGACGAACGTCACTGAAGAGAACATGCCCGAAAGTAAGCCACTTGCTCACCGTCATTGAACCAACTCTGAGGTTGACCTGTGCGAGTGGTGATCCATCCTCCGAAGAGGAGGAGCTAGCATCAGATCGTCTTGTCTTGCGGGAAGATCGGCTGCTTCGTCGAGACACTTCACCAGTTGCAGCCGTCTCAGTGCTTGTGTTACGGTCTTCATAGCCCGAAACAAACTTGGAGACGGAGAAAGGGGTGGTGGGGCTTGGGTGAGGCTGGAATGCCGCCCGTAGACGTTCAGTCATGTCAGCGCTGCAAGTGCTGGAGATGGTTGTCGCTTTGGACTGTCGGCTTGCCTTCTTATCGAAAACAATCGTGGGCGACTCCAGGGGCTTCTCCTTACTAGCAAGCTTTGACTCGTAGGTCTCAAGATGGAACGGTGTGCCTCTTGAAGATGTTGCTGAAGGAAGTGCCTTGCCGGCATCGTCTCCAAGGAGATCATCATACTCATCCCACACCTCATCTTCCGCAGGGGGGTCATCAGGCTGTGGGATAACAGCAGTAGAGCCAGAGAAGGCAAGAATGCCAGAGCAGCTTGAGCTAGATGTACCAATGGTTCCCTCAGAGTCCTTGCGAGGCGAAAAGGCCAAGAACTCCTTTTCCACTCGACTCAAAGCAGGAGGGTTGGAATCTCTGGAGGAGAGATTGTTGGTGCTTCCTGCTGTTGAGCCATCGGTGGTCAAATCCGGGACAGGAGTCGAAGGTCTAGAAGGTGAAGGGCCTTTAGCAATCGACTCAGGTTCATAGACCTCAAGGTTCTCGGGCGCCAATTGCATGCTAGACCTGAAAGGTCGAGAGAAGCTCATTGGAGACACGTGCTCAGTACGGTTGCTCACAACTTTGGGGATTCTTCCGACTTGAGGAAGCCGGCTTCGTTTGCCAGCAGTAGCGCTCGTTGAAGGAGGCTGTAGATTAGGCTTCTTGGACATGGCAGTCTGCTGAGGGACAGGCAACCGAGGCTTGATCTTGATCTCAGTACTCTGCCGTCTTGGGGCTTGAGCTGGCTCTGCAGGTCGTACTGGGGAGTTGGTTGGCAATCGCATCTCTGGTGTGCCTTGCGAAAGCTCAGGAGTACCACCAATGCTAGGCGACTTTCCATATACTTCAGCAAATCTCAAGACATCTTGAATGTCCATCGGCTCGCTGTCCTCTTGTTCTGACGAATCCATCATGGCATAAAAGGCAAGGGGCTTCTTCTCGACCGGCTTGACAGTAGCCGAGACTTTCTCGCTCTGCTTAGGCTGTTGAGCCTGGGTTGATCTCCCAAACAAGTTCCACTTTCGAGGCGAGCGAGGCCTCTTGACCAGCTTCTTCGGCGCAGGATGGGAAGACTTGGCTTCGTGCGAAATCTCTCGTTGCAACTCGAAGTGGGACTCATCAGACATGACACTGGTATCAAAGCTTGTCATGGGCGACGATGCATAACCTGAAGTGTTGATGGGCTGAGGCAACTTCAAGGGGTCGTCCGGCGAAGATCGTAGGCGATGGACAGATCTTCGGAAAGCCAGTGTCGACTTCATCGTGGGGCCTTCAGAGTCGCTGCTCTCAGATGGTCGACGAGCACCAAAAGCTGGGTGTGGAGTGCGTGACATGGGCGATGGCCACAGAGTGTTTCGAGGCTGCTGTTGAGAAGCTGCCAATGATTGCGAGCTTCCAAACCTCGAGTCCTCGGTAGCCAGGCTCTGAGAGCTTGCATTCCGGGAGATTTCAGAGCTTGCATTTCGATTCTCGATAATCTCACCTCCGGCGATGACTACTGGGTTGACCCGGTCTGCAAAGAAGGAGTCGTTGCTAGAACGGGGTTCTTGAGTTGACTGGCTTGCGGGGGAGTTGCGCGTCATGTTGCTGATACTGCCACTGCGTCTCTTTGCGGCACCAACACGTCCATAACCTTCATGGCCTGTGCCAGCTACAGGGCCTTTGCGAAGAGTCTTCTTCTCCTTCTCGTTCTTCTCAGCCTGTGCTGCATTGGCATGCTTCTTACGACTAAAGAATGGGAATCGGGAGAAAGTAGAGCTTGCCACATTGGGACTCGGTGTGCTTGTCATTGGAGGTGGTTCGAGACCCTTTCCCTTCTTCGAGTTGGCTGTCGACTTGGCTCCTGGTTGAGCATACAGCTCGCCTTTGGTAGGCAGTTGTGAAGTTGATGCGGTTCGACCCCCATGAGTGTACTGTGGCTTCGGAGGTGACAGAGCTCCTGAGACAGCGGACTCGCTCCCACGTCTTTCCGTCGCCGGAAGGGATTGGGTGGAAAGGTTGCTGTGAATGACTGGCATGGGGTTGAACAATTGGGACTGCATGTCGGGGGTGCCATCTCTGCTGGGTCGTGAAGGGGGTATGGCTCTAGGAGAGGCGGAGGATAGGGCACTTCTTTCAGGAGAAGGAGATCGCAAGACAGTTTTTGATACCTTACGCACCGACTTGGGTGACGATGTCTCCTCACGAAAGTACTGTGAAGATTTTCGTGGTGGAGGACTGGGTGGTGGAGGCGGTAGGTTCTTGGTCTTCTTCTTGATGGTGGCCTCTCGGACAGTTGAGTTCGATGACGACGAAGTCAAGGACTCTCTCACAGCTGCAAGTCCATGGGGATCAACGGTGATAGCATCAACCTCATTAGGAAAGCTTCCACCAGCTCTTCGTGTTACAGGTGGCCTGTTAAGAATAGGACTGTGTAGTCGATTCTTGTTCTGGGTAGTGCGAAGAGGCGCAATAAGACCAGGAGACTGAGATGCAATTGAAGTTGGCGTAGTGTCGCGACTATAGGACCCTGGTCCAGGTGACTCGGAGAACCTAGTTGATGGGCTTCCACTAGTTCCGGAAAATAGTAGGCTGGCTGGAGTTGGAGGTGGAAGATCGTGTGTCGCTAACCGGAACGGAACCTCAATGCGGTTATCCGAGCTGTCTGATGGACGTCGAATGTTGCGATAGCGGTCCAATTCAGGGTAGATCACTGGTGACTTTGAAGGTTTCTTTACCTCGATAACCTCAGCAACATGGATCTCGGCGGGACTGGAGGTAAGCTCTCTATCCAGATGGAAGCCAAAAGCAGGATCGAGTGAGCCCTGCCGCTTATGCTGCGTTGACGAAGAAGAATCTGTCCGGGATGAACCATTCCGAGTAGTCTTGACATCACCAGATACAGATGACTTCTTCCTACGCACAGCATTTGGGTTAGACCTTGTGTTGTCTATGGATTGGGCCGATGATGATGATCCGGAACCTTGACGGTGGTTGGCAATTGATCGTGTGGATGTTGAAGTAGAAGAAGAGCCCCATGATTGCGCTTGATGATTAAGACTAGGTCGTAGCACGGGCTGAGGAATTGATGGTCGTCGAGTAGAAGGTTGAGGAGCCCTTGTTGATGCTGATGGGCGTGAGATGGAAGAAGGCTTCGGTAGTGGTCTTGGAATCTCCTCCCTTCTTCCTGATCTGTTGAGAGGCTTTGGAGCATTCGAGGTAACTCCAGGTTCTGTTCCCATTCCCGGACCAGGCCGTCTTATGCGAGACGGCTCCGTGGGCCTGGTCGGGATACCAGACCCCAATCTGTGAGATTCCATCTTCCAACCTTCTTCAAGATCGATTTCGTATACCTAATCCCATATTTCGGCGGAGATGTTCTGAATAGTTGTATGTATAATATATATGAAAGTCAAAAAAGTAACAGAGACCGTGAATCCGGAGAGCGAGGTAGAGTCGTCGTTATTAGTGTGGAGGGGGAATCGTTACTCTAAGAAATGGTGTGGGTAAATTTATCAGCTCGAAGAGGCCTAGTTCGCTGGGTGATGGTGTGGGTTGTGGGAGGAACCCGCGTCTAAAAGTATGTTGACCGGTAGAGCTGGCGCTTCGCTTGATGTGATAAGTGTTTGAGGTGCGGGCTTTAGTACAATAGTGTCGTTCGAGGTTGGAGTGTAAGTGGAGGGAGTGAGACAGGGCAGGGAAAGGTAATTAGATGAGTTGAAGTTTATGTGATGAAGTGAAGAGACAAGAGACAAAAGAGAATATGAAAGACACAAGACAGTGGCAAAACTAGAGAGCGAAAGTATGGGTATAGATATGGTGGCAGCGGGGAGGGCCCGAGACGGAAACGGGAGCATATAGATAGGTATAGGCAGTATTTGGGCCCTTTCTGCGGCCATCATGATGAGTGGACAACATCTGCAGAGTACATGAATACATTGGGGAATGGGCAAAGGTACATGGCATGGAAAGGAAAGGATGAAGGACTCTGACTGTGGCGTTTCTTCTAATCCCTGCCTGGCCCGGACTGAGAGGGTGCAGACAAGCATTGCCCTGCCAGGCATCGCATCTCGGGCGTGGAGTCGCCCATGCAATGCGATGCGATAAAACCCTCCCAGTTGAGTCATCCGTTTGGCCAGCGAAGGAAAATACTGCTGCAGCTCAGTATCCGTCGCTGCGGAGCACATTAACTCAAGCGTACTGCGCCGCGTTCCCTCCATCGGGGTGCATATCCATATTATCCTATGAGAAGGTCCTCATGGCATCTTGACGCAGTGATTGGGCATCCCACCCTTGTAGCGATTTGCACTCGAATCCTGGTCGCTTTCAAAGACCCTTTCCTTGGTGTGGATAGTGGGGCTTCACAAAAGAAACAGAGAGACAGAGACATTGTAAGAGAAGGAGGATATCTTTAAACGACTGGTTAACCTTGAACCGGGCTGGGCTGGACCGTTGACCTTAGTTAGTGGATCAGAAAGGGATGGGCCGATGGCCGCTCATCAACGACCAATGCTGAACCTCTAACCAAGATGGATACAGACAAAGGGTGGTGTAAACAATAAGAAGGAGTGCACAGATATGGAAAGATAAAATGTTATCAGCAAACAGATAACATCGAATCAAAGTCTATTACGTCTCTCATATAAAAAAAGCCTGACCAAGAACTGATGCGGGTGCAGGGGATAATCCTGACATTTGGTGGGTGTAGAAGTTGGTTGTGTCCCATTTTGGAGGTGATGAAGATGGTTGAAGGGG